>PVKY010004600.1:0-18961 GCA_004027775.1 Bradypus variegatus
ACTTCTGTTGTTTTCCAGTGTACGCAAGTAAGTGCTTCCAAAGCCATCTCAGTTTCCATTAAATTCTACGAGTCCAATAATGTACAAGAGAAACAAATAACCTTTCTCAATAGCAAGCAGGTTCACTTCTGAACTTAAGCATAAAGCGAAGCCAAGATTTCACAGCTTCCCATCTCCTTCCTAACTCATGGATCTTGGAGTCACAAAGTTCCAATACTCTTCTTTCTTTCTTCATTGGCGAAACTTTCCATTTTAAATGTAAAAAGGTTTGGAATGCACAGGTGGGAAAAAAAGTGAATCATGTTTTTCTAGCAGCTTTGAGATCTCTCAGGCTAGTAAGGAGCTGTTTGTAATAATATTTGTTTCAGTTTTGTCCTGCTCTGTTTATTTTTTTGTCCTTGTTTAGTTCAACTGTCAAGCTTTCACAATGAATAAAAAAATTATTTTTTTAACCTCCTGGACTCTTTAAAGCATTTTAGACCTTTAAATGTTTGTACGCATCATACTTATTTTTCAATAAATTTATCTTCAGATTAGTTGGTCACTAGCTAATAATAACAGTTAACATTAGAAGTTGTTTAGTAGGTAGTGGATATGGTTTGACACATATTCGTTCATTCAGCTCTCACAATAACCCTCTGATGTGGTTCATATTATCTCCACTTCACAGATGAGAAAACCAAGGCGCCGTAGCTTGAAAATGGGGAGTCATGATCCCGTGGAAGCAGTCTGGCTCCAGAGCCCTTACTGCCATTTTCATTTCTGATATCTGCTGATCCTCACACTTACAAAGGTAAGAACACAACGCTCTTGAAGAGATGGAGAAGACTGAGAAAACTGGGTAAGAGTCCAACTCCACGCCTCAAAAATGTACCATAACACTGGGGTGCAATCATCTGGCAAACACCATTTACATACATTTTCCATTTACTTTTATGGGGTTCCTGGGGTTTCTTGTCTTTGACGTGTGCAGGGTTGCAGCACAGAAGTCTGGTCTCTTGAAGCATATTGCGTAATGCATTATTTATAAATGCTCTGATGTCGTAGCTAACAAAGACCTCCAGACACTAATTCTTTGGAAATCCATACTGCAAAGGCATCTGTTGCACTCAACAGAAATGAATGCTTTTACAGCATGAATTCCTCATGTTAGGCTGCAGGAAGGTCTGTGTAATAATCCTGCAGACATGATTAATTACCCCATTGTAAATAATATTCTAGCAATACCACAAAATATCCTGCCCCCTCAATTGCAAAGAGTTAACCTACATCTTAAAAGTGTCTGTCCTAAGTACCCCCAAATCACAAAGCAAATTAAAGACAAACTGAACATGCAAGTCCAGGAAAAGATAGAGAGAAATGTTAACCCTAAATTCTAAAGTAGTTCAGTGCAACACACACACACATAAATGCACACTCACACGGGGACACACACATGCACGCACACACCATTCTCTGTTAAAATACTCTGTTCTGCAGTGAAGCTTCAAAGAAAGTGCACACCCCACAAACTCAGTTAAAATCTGACATCATCTATACCACATGAAGCGTGTTACACTAAAAAAAAAAAAGACATCCCAATTTAGGACTAGACAGTTTGTTACAGTCTGTTATAACTTGTAATTTACATAAGATTCAGGACAAACTGGGTGATGGAAACACTCTATCTAAATATTACTTAAGTGTTTATAGCTGCTCCAGGATCTAGCTTCCAAGAATAACTATCCTCCTGGCATACGATTCCCGCGGTGGGGAGATTTGCATGAACTACAGTGAGCAGAAAACGATAATAAAAATGGAAAAAAATTAAATAATAATAATAGTAGCAAGCCCCAAAGGCAATAGCAGGAAAAGAGGTTGTGGAGGGTTAGCTCGGCTCAGAAAGGGTGTTGGGGCATTTTTTCTTGCAAGGTCTGAGGCCCTAAAGAAAGCTGAGCACTCACAGGGGGGCTTCCAGATGTCCCCTGAGCCCGTCTCCCGTGTCTGCACAGGACACGCCCACCCAACCCCTGCCCCACCCTGGGCCAAGGTAGATGGATGGGCACGCTGAGGTCATTTCCTGGGGATTGAGGGCCATTCCTTACTTTCCATGGTCTGGATCCACCTGAGCAGTTCCACGCAAACCAAAAATCTGCTGCCTTTTCAAAGACGCTTTGTCTGAGAAAGGCAGGGGGCTGCAGGGTTCTTCAAGCACCCTTGGGTCAGAAGGAAAAACAAGCCTCAACATCCTCTTTTGAGTGGACTAAACAACAGATGGCCACTGGTCTCCAGTTTCTACCAAAGGGAAGGAAATAAGAACGCAGCACTGCCATTTGAAGCCTTCCTAGAATGCTCACTTTCTAGACAAAGGCCCAAAAAAGAGAAAATTAGCCAGACGTCCCATCCTGGGGCTGAAAATGAAGACCCTGCCATTGATTTTCTTCACCTCCCAGAAGCCCCTCTGCTTCCTCTGGGACCTGACATTTACACATAAACGTGCCCTCCCCCTGCTGCTCTGCTTCCTTCTCCTCCACCCCCTCCTTTGTGCAAAATAAGAGACCTTTCTCCTTCCTGTCAGTCAAATGGACTTGGTAGCCCTCGAGAGCAATGGCTGTTCTTCCTCGGGGTCAGCCCAGTGTCTGGCAGCCATTTATATATTTATATTGATAAGTGTTTTCTGAGTGATGAGCAAAGCCTGTTGTGGGGTCAGCACTGGGTGAGGGGATTGGAAAGTGGGGGGAGGGCACAGAGGAGGACATCAGTGGTTATTGGTTGACTGGTGTCCCCAGAAGAGAGATCCTGAAGTCTGAACCCCGCGTCTCATGAATGAGACCCTTTTGGAAATAAGGTCTTCGAAGATGTAATTTGTTAAAATGAGATCAGACCAGATTAGGGTGGGCCTTCGTCCATAGGCCTGGTGTCTTTATGAGAAGAGAGAAACTTGGACACAGGGACAGACAAGAGAGAAGACGGTATGTGAAGATGGGGAGGGCAGGGACGGCAGGGGTTTGTCTACAAGCCAAGCAACACCAAGGATTGCCAGCAACAGCCAGAAGCCTCTAGAAGAGGCAAGGAAGGGTTTTCCCTGTGGGTTCAGAGGAAGTACGGCCCTGGTGACACCTTGGTTTCTGGCCTTGAGTTCTGGCTTCCAGAACTGTGAGACAGCACCTTTTCACTGTTTTAAGCCAGCAGCCCTAGGGAACTAAGACAACAGATAATAAAAAGAGCTGCTGTTTACTGAGCACTTAAACCGTAGCCCATCTAAAGTTCCCCACAACCCTGGGAAGTCAGTCCCATCAGGGGCCCCATTTCACGGAAGAGAAACTGAGGCCCAGGAAAGTTAACAAGTGCACACGGGCCCAAGTGAGGAAGTGGACAAGCTGGGATCCAACCCCAGGTTGTCTGGCCACAGAGCCTGAAATGGGAAGGGCAAGGGAAGATGCAAGAAATGAAAGGGGGGGCACTTTTTCTCACAGAACTTTAATTTAGCAGATGTGACTGAGAGTTCCCACAGTGCCACAGGCTGGCATGACGTTTTCTTCATGAGCCTTGAAGAAATGAGAATAAGGATAAGGAAATGTTTACCACGTGACCTTTGTTGATAGAACAAGGAAAGTCTTTTTTTTTTAATTTTTGTTTTCTTGAAATACATCAATGTATTTATTTAAATGGTTCAAAATTCAAGAGAGAGAGAAGGCAGAACCAGGAAATAGGTCGTCCTCCCACCTCTGTCCCTCAGCACCCAGGCCTTCGCCCTGAAGCAACAGTCACTGGAAGATTCTCCCGTATCAGGACAGTTCTTTATCTGAGATCATGTCTTTCCTACTCTTCAAGGTGTCAAAATGTCTTTTCTTCTATGAAATAATAAAAATGGTTGATAATGACTTTGTTTTTAATTTCCTGACAGAAGGAAGGAAGGAAGGATGGAAGGAAGGAAGGAAGGGAGGGAGGGAGGGAGGGAGGGAAGAAGGAAGGGAGGGAGAGAGAGGGAGGAAGGAGGGAGGGAGGGAGGGAAGGTTAAAAGTTGTCAGCTCCACATTAGGGCTGCAAACGTATTTCCACAAGATAACTAAACGGACGCCGAGTGAGGGCACATAGGGAGTCCCGGGCTGGGGTCCACGGTCTGGTTCTCTGGTTGGCCACTTCTGAGGCAAGTGGCCCTGGACGGGTCCCTGCCCCTTGGTGGGCTCTGGGGCTCTCTGGGGAGAGATGAGGTGGTCTCGAATGCCTCCTTCTGCTCTGACAGGCGGCAGCGCCGATACCTAGCGCTGTCAGGAGTGGGGAACCGGGAGAGCGGGCATGCCCAGGGGCAGGGAGGCCCGGGCTTGGTGACAGGAGGACGGGGGCACCCTCAGGGAGCAAAGCGATGGGGCGTATCCACCCCCAGGGGCAGAGAGGGCAGCAGGAGGAATGGGACTCAAGGGAAGGCAGGCCGGATACGGGGTCCCGGGTGCCCGGGAGAGGGTGTCGCAGGTTGGTCCGGGGGTGCACATCCCCGGGAGTCTACAAGGGGCTGTTTCACCCTGGCAGGCTTCTCCTGACAGCTCTTATCAAGGGGCTGCTGCTGCGGCCTGCCTGGGGCCCCCTCTCCCCCCACTGCCACCCCTAGGCTTCTGCAGTCAAGAGCTATCTGGGGGAAGCAGAAGAAACTTGTGAGGGTAAATTTAGTACCATTTAAACGGCAAGTGCCCAGCACCCAGCACCCAGGGGCTGAGTGATGACTGCTCAAGCCAGCAAGGGAGGTGACTCAGTTCACCCAGAAGCTGAGAGACGGCCAAGCCAGGTTCCCAAATTCCTAACACTGAGGAGGGGAGACTTCAGCTAGAATATAGAGTCAGGAAGGGCAAATAATACCCCGCGAGCCCCTCGCACCCGCCACCGGCTGCAGGCTGGTCCCACAGGCCTGGCTGGCTTGTGGGCAGACCACACCCGCGGGTCGGCCGTATGCCCACTGCCCAGCCACTCGGTCCCTGCGGGGCAGGCCTGCTTCACTCTCCCCGAGCAGCAGGCCCAGGTCAGTGACTTTCCGCAGGGAAAGCTTTCCCAACCGCCAAGGCTGCCCTGCTTCTGGGTTGTTAAAACAAAACCATTAAGTTGCTATGTAGACTGTCATTTTTAAATAAAAACTTAAGCCAAGCAATAAATCTGAAAATGTTCCCAAGGGTTTAATATGGGTCAATGTATAATGGGCCGAGAGGAGGGCAGGGGCCTGCCTGGCAGGTGTGGGAATTCCCCTCGACAGGTCACCCCACTCCCCCACCCCTGATTCCTTACACCCCACCTTTCTGGTTGGGGGTTGGGGAGACTAGTTTGGGCTTTGTTTTCCAGGTAAGCAGGCTTCCAGTTATGCTAAACAGTGCAAGTCTTTGGGGGTCTGGGGTAGACAGAACAATTTGAGGCATTGTCACCCCTCAGCCAGCACTTGCTGAAAATGCAGCTTCCGCGGCTCCCTGGGTCCTGAAGACTGAATCAGTGGGCCTGGAGCAAGGCCAGGGAAGCTGCATTGCACAAAGCCCACCGCCTGGTTGTTGGAACACACTTTGAGGATTGGAAAAAAGAATAAGGGAATCTCACTTTGAACTTAGGAAGTGGGGGTTAGGGACGGAAAACCCTCATCTTAAGGACACTGTCTCCAATAGGATTTTGCTGAAAAGCAGGAAAGGTCCAAAGTAGAAAGCTGGAGGAAACAGGACTGTAACCAGGCCTAAATCAGAGGCCCTGCAGGAACAGATGCAGCTCCTGGGGAGCCTGGAGCTTATACAATTTGGGGGGCCCTATTTAGGAAAAATAGTTCAATATTAAAAAAAACAAAAACAAAAACAAAGAAACAGGACAAAGCCCGGAAGGGGCACAAGTGAGTGAGGGGCCCTGAAGGTCACATTCAGCTGGCTTCCCAGTAAAACTTCCCTCTCTTCCTACTTGGCTCCTTCCTTTCCTGTTGCTTGGTGATGACCAAACTGGTCAGGGGCTCACCTGTCCTTCCCCATCAGGCGAAAGACTTTAAACCTAAAAATCCCAAGGACGTTGGGCTCCTGGAGGCCAGGCATCCGATACCAATCTGGGATGCTTTCCTACTGCCCCTTCTACCAGAGACTGAACCACGTTTCATTGGGCTTGTGATGTGTTACCCTGAAAAAGGTGTATTCCATTGACGCTCCTAAAACTGCCCCCAGTCTTTCCAGAGTACATCTTGGCCGCATGCAACAGCACCCCCAAACAATGTATCTACCATGATTCACTTCTGTTTGCAATTGGCTCTCACAAGCCAGTTTGAGCCAGATCCAGCACATCATTGAAACTGAGGCACAAGGGTTCAGGTAACTTGCCCAGGGTGGCTGGACTGGGATCCGTGAATGCCCAACAACAGGCTGGGGCTAGAATTCACACCCACAAGGGAATCCTCTGACTCAAAAGCATCATGGAAATGCTTAGAGGACCACTTACACTAATTGAGCACTTACTGTGTGCTGGGCAACAATATCAGCTCCTTACAATAACCCTGTGAAGATTGCACTTAATAGGGTCATCCTAAATATTTAATAGGATGATTTGCATAAATTGATGGGTGGAGGACCCACTCCAAGTAAGTGCTTAAAGAAAGGTAGCAATTATTACGCCTATTTTGCAGATCCTTGTCTGCAGGGAGGCACAGAGAGGTCACAGCTGTAAGCGGTGGAGGTGGGATTCCACCCCAGCATCTGCTGGCCATCCATAAAACATGATGTAGAATGAAAAAAAAGGAAACAGACCAACATGCACAGACTCTTAGTACTATGCAGAAGTGAATCTTGGAGTAAAGCCTCTAAACTCCTGAGTCAAGCAAACGTGGGTTTGAAAGATCCATTCTCCATCACCTAAGAAGTGTGATTTGCGGCAAGGTACCTAACAGCTCCGGGATCCAGTTTCCTCCTCCATCAGTGGTGATAACAATACTTATCTTCGGGGTCGTCCTAAGGGTGAGGGGTGAATTCATAGAACGTGGTGACCCACATTCAGCGCTCAAAGGCTCGTATCTACTGTTATGAACAAAAAGGGTAACAGGACTAGAAGTAAGCATTCGGTTTCATCTTCATTGTGGGCTCCTTGCCCTACCAAGTTGCCCCAAATTGTGGCTCAGGCTGGTCCAGAACATGACAGCCAAGCCGAATCCTTCCTAACATCAGCGTTTCTCCGGCTTGACCTACTGATGGTTGCTTCTCCATCGGTTATTCGCGCACCTTCACAGCTCCCCATTTTGGCTCTGCAGGGCAGAACCGAAGGCCCGCGGCGCCGCAGGCCCGGCTGCCCGTTGGGTGCCCGAGGTCCAGCCGCCCCTCCTTCGGGCGCCGTTCGAGCATCGCTCCCACCAGCGCTAGCAGCGGAGGCAGAGAATTCCAAAAGGGAATCTAGATCCCAAGCTACCTCCAAAGTTTGGGAGAGTTTTGGATTTCCCTTATCTCCCAGACGCTCACTAAAAAGAAAACGGCTGTTGTTCCTCTTTCAAATAAACTTCCTCTCCGGAGCGCATCTCCCGGGCTCTGCGCTCCCGTCGCGGATGGGACCGCGGGGGCGCGGGGCGCAGCAGAGAGAAGTGGCGCGGTCTGTCAGGGCTGCCGTTGGGGAGGCATAGCCGAGCCGCGCCCGACCCCAGGAGGGAGGGAAGGCTGTCGGTGGTGGGCGGCGCCCGCCCCTAACCCGCGGGTCCCGGGAGCTTACCTGACGGCGGCCTCTTCCTGCTCAGCCGGCTCACGGCGCGGTTGAACATCGCCGCCGGCGCCCAGGAGAGGGAGGAGGAGCAGCCCGGCGGAGCAGTGGCAGAGCTCGGAGAAGGCGAGGAGGAGGAGGACGGAGACGAGCAGGAGGAGGAGCCGCGCTCAGCCCCGCCCCGGCGTGCCGCCCCCGCCCCGCCACCCTCCTCCTGCACGCCGGACGCCGCGTGGCGCACTCGGTGCATCCCGCATGCCCGCGCCCGCGGGGCCCTGCGGTCCCGCCTCGGGGTTCCAGGGCGGGGCAGGTCGGCCCGGCTGTCCCCTAGCCGCCCAGAGCCGACCACGCGTCCAGAGGAAGCCCGCGCGGCCCGGGACTTCGGGAACCCTGCGCCGCTCGCGTGTCCCCGGGACCCCGCGCTCGGATTGCGGCCCCCTACCCGGTCCCGTCCTGCGCCCAACTCGGCGTCCATCCCGGCCTCCCGCGCTCGCCCGGCAGCCCCGGAGAAACGCGCTCCAAGCCGGAGAGGCCCGCGGGGTGGCCCGCAGAGTTCACCTCCCGGTTCGCAGACGGGAAGCGGAGTACGGAGAGGCCTCGCCCACTCCGCAGACGGGTGCTCGGCCCTCGGCCCCCGGGATCCATGACCCGGCGCGTCCCCGCCTGCTCCCTCCCCCGCCCCCACAGTCCCTAGGGCGCGGCCGAGTCGCCGCGAGTGGCCGTCGTCTCCTGGGAAGTGCCGCGCGCGCGCCTTGGCGTTGAGCATCCAGAGGCCGGCCTCGGGGGAATTGTGCCCTGACCCCGCGGGTCCCGGCGCGGAGCGACGGTTCTGCCGCGCCCATCGGCCTGCCTGGGGCACTTCGCGAACTTTGGGGGCACGTGGGTGCAGCTTCCGGCGGGGCCCTTGCGCTCAAACATCGGGATCACTGTCCCGCTGTGCCCTCGTCCTGATTTCGCCTCTCCCGGGGCGGGTCACCTGCTCGGTCTCGAGTGCTCCACTCTCATTATCTGGTTTCTTCTGCACAGCAGCCCAAGAGAGTGTCATCGGCCCCGTTTTCTTATGCATTTGGTTTGCGAAAGACTGTGGTTTGGGCCAGTCTTGTTTCCCTCCTTGTGTAGCTAGCTTTGTCTCTAAATTGGTCTTTATTTTTAGCTCTACTAATTGCTATTTTTCTAAACCGATCCCCAGTCGCCGTCCCCCCCCCTTCCCACCATCCTTTCACAGTTTTTTCACTAGTTGGCACTTTCTTTTATATCTTCTATTCTGAGCTTCTCCTTGCGCTAATTTTCCTCCTCCCTCTACCTCCCCCTCATCCTAATCGCCGCCGCCCTGGTCTCTGCCCTTCTCCGGATTCTCATTTCTCTGCCCTCCGAGCCATTCTCCTCAGGATATGTCTAAGCACTTTCGCTGGCTGCCGCCGGAGAGGTTTCCCGGCACATGAAGTTTCCAGGGCTTTTCAGCTGGGCCTCAAGGAGACCCCGGGTGGAGATGAGCAGGTTTGAGCCCAAGCCATCCAACCTGCTGTCGGCCAACCCTGGGAGCTCTTACAGCTGTGAGGACGGGCCCTCCAGGAGCTTCCACTCCGTTGGAAGGGGATCGAGCCTCTTCAGACTATACACAGAAGTTTCTCCTCTTGTAAGTAGAATTTTTAAACGCTGGCAGAATCTTGGTTCCAAAAGAGGTCACTGCCTTCTCATAATAACAAGGGAATTTGTACAGCACACTTCCCTAGAAAAGTTGTCCCAAGACCAAATTATAAGTAATCCTAACTCAGGAAACAAGAAGCAGACCACAATGGGGTATAACTTAGGCACAGCCAGCTAAATTTTATGCTCACTGCCAGGTTCACCCCACCCTGTCCTGAAAAGCCTGGCATGCCATAGCGCAGGCTGTAAACTCTGGGCCTCTCTAAAATAAAGGGAATATATAACCATTCTGAATCACTTTTACTGTCCTGCTAGCTTATCAGATAGCAAGTACAAACATAAAGATCCATTACTGAAGTTTAGGATGCACAGTTTAAAATTTTTGTTTTGGAACATGGAAAAGTCCTTTCTCATGGAATCAAAATTGCTATAAATACCTGTTTTAAGTGTCTGGGGATCCAAAAGCCAGTTTTCAATGTGAATTGTGCAAAAGACCAAGAATAAAAATATGAAGCCTTGCAGCTTCTAAAGCTTGCCAGAGAAAACACATGCAAGACACACACACACAAAGCATGATAAAGTTCTGTGTATGGGTTTGCATTTGGTCAGAAGGTGCTCGCCATCCAAATCACATGCTCGTCTCAGTTCAGCATCCACTTTCTGTAGCGCATCTCGAGCCCTCACAAATTGTGGTAGCCAAACCTGGGCAAGAAGAGGACAAGCAGATTAGTCACCTTCTACCCTAGGTGGTGGTGCCTTTCCACTAATGACAGTCAGCTCAGGCAAGGAGCAAGGGTCCTGGATGCCTTCCGGTATAGCAGAATTTCAGAGTGTTCATTGACTTTAGAGTTCAGTGATTTTTATTCTACTCAGCAATTTTAAAAATTGATAAGCTAAGAATATAGTCTAAATAGATATAAATAACAATATAGATATAGATACAAATAACAGAATATATATATTTTATATATTTAAATATATATACCTATTCTAGGTCAGTTGAGACAGGCAAGGTGCCACAGCCCAAGAGGGCTTTTGTAGCCAAAGGACTAAAGAAAGCACCGGACACGTTCTGAGACATGAGCTTTTATTATAGGGCTTACCTACAGGGTGGGGAAGCTGGTCACATTGACCTGAAATCAGGAGCTTCTCTGAATGGATTCAGGAGCTGCTCTGAATGGCAGCATGTTCAGAGTACAACATGGAAATAGCGCTTTGGGGGGCTGAATAAACTGCTTATAAGGGCTCGACATTCCAATGGGTATGAGAGCATAAGGCAGGAAACGGGGTCGTGCAATGTAGGGAGGGGTTGATTGTAATCAACAGGGAGGAGGGGAGGATTATAGAAATAACAGTATCTCAGGGAGTCCCAGGAAGGAGGTAGTTTCGGGTATAGATTACAGTTAGCATCTGATACTACAAGTAGAATAGGTCAAACCTCAGCTGTCCTAGGTTAAGCAAACTGCCGTGTGCAGTTTTCAAGACATTTGGGGGCCAGGGGCTCTCACACAAGGTATAGTAAAATAAGTAAATAAATAAGTGCCTAACTTGGAGTCAAGAGACCTGGGAATCAATCCTGACCATGGCAAACCGCCTGTGTGTCCTTAAACACAGAGCTTCAAGAGATTGAACCAGGAAAAGATGCCACCTACCTTCTAAGGGTGTGGTGTTCAACAGCAATAAACAAGAAAGCATCAGGCATAGGGCCCAGCACATGTAGGCACTCAAAAAATTACTGGAATCTGAGTTGCTCTTGCCCTTTCTACAATGCTCTATTAATAAATAATGAGCTTTAGCTTACACCCAGCGAAAAGTTGCTTTTTTCCTTTTTAATTTAGGAAGTTGCCAGGGTTAGTAAGTTTGATGAGGTGGATATTCCCATGGTGAAGGGAGGATATATTAAGATGCGTATTTGGCAATATGCATAAGAACCTTCAAAATGTTTATACCTGTTAGTCCAGTGGATAATTCTACAACTGGTGATTCATGCCAAAAAAAAAAAAAAGTGATGCAAAGATTTATGGGTAAAGTTGAACAATATAACACTGCTTTTATGTGTGCTATTTATAGTAGCTGAGAATGTCCATGAATGGAATGATTATGTTACATTCCTATGAATATTCCTAGGATGGGGTATTTAAGTTTTTAAAACTGTGTGAAGAATATTTAGTAATATGGGACCAGGCTTATGATAACAGTTTCCTTGAAAAGATCAGGTTAGAAATATAGAGAAAAATTTCAGGGAAAAGATTGGAAATACTTAGTATGTTTATATATAAAAAGATTGGTGGAAACTACACCAAAATCTTACTAGTGTTTTTTACTGGGTGATGAGATAATGGATGATTATAATTTTTATTAATATTTTTCCCTGTTTTGCAAAATTTCTGCAGTGTTTATACTTTTAAATCAGGAAAAAAATCAGTAGTTAGAAACTGGTCAACCTCTCCACTAGGTTTAATTCTACAAAATATTTAAGCTCACATTTTTGCAAACACTAGTTTTGCTTTCTTAAAACTTACCTTCCTATGGAAGGACCAAATCGGACAGATTGCTCTCCTTTCTCAATCCCTGTGAGTTTCGAGAGTCACACATTCATGGCATGTGTACCGGGTTGAATAGTGTCCCCCCAAATTCACTTCCACCCAGAACCTCGGTGGCCTTACTTGGAAAGAGGTCTTTACAGATGTATTTGGTTAAGCTGAGGTCATACTGAATCAGGGTGGGCCCTAATCTGACTAGTGACCTTATAAGAAGACACAGAAGACTGCCACGTGGAGACGGAGGCAGAGATTGGAGAGATGCAGCCACAAGTCCAGGAAGGCCAAGGATTGCTGGCAGCCACCAGAAGCTGGAGGAGGCAAAGAAGGATTCTTCTCCGGAGACTTCAGAAGGAATATGGCCCTGCTGATACCTTAATTTTGGACTTCTAGCCTCCAGAAGTATGAGACAATAAATTTCTGTTGTTTGAAGCCACTCAGTTTGTGGCAATTCATTTCAGCAGTCCTAGGAAATTAACAACAGATTGTCACAGCCGAAGGGAACCTTGCAGATGGCTGTATTATGCTGCAGATCAGGAAACGAGGCTCAGACAGTAGATGAACTTGAGCTTAGCTGGACTTGGTGCTAGGTGTCCTGGCTCTCAGGCAAGTGGTCTTCCTCGTACAGCACTCTCTACCTGGTACCATGCTGCCTCCATAATGATGTTCTTAAAAAAGAAGATCCCTTAGGTAAGTTTAAACCTCTAACTGAAACTTCCAGCTAACAAGGACAGATGGATCATGTCAGTGCTCAGTCATACTTGTATTTCTCCAATCTCAAAGCAAAAACAAAACTCTATTGCCCCATTTCACCCCTCCACTTTTCAGCAAAGTGCCTCAAATGAATTGTCTATACTCATTGTCTCCAGTTCCTCTTATCCCATTCCCCTAAACCCTTTCCAGTCTGATTTCTGTCTCCACCACTTCAGAAAACTCATCAAAGTCACCATGTGATGTCCACATTGGGAAATCTGATGATCAATTCTCAGTCCCCATATTACTCATTCTATCAACATTTGATTCTGTTAATCACTCCCTCCCTCTGGAAACATTCTTCCCTTGACTTCCAGGACCCTGCACTCTCCTGATGTTTCTTCTGCCCCATTTTGCTGCGCACCCTCTCTCCCTTCCACTTGACAGTATGCTGCAGGCTTAGTGTTGGGAGCTCTCCTCTGCTCTGACACCCCCTCCCCTTTATATGCTCATCAAGTCTCATGGCTTTAAGTACCATTTTAATACCATAGGACTCCACATTTGTATCTCCACCTTGGATCTTCTTGACATCTCCTTTTGGATGCCAAATAAGACATCTCAAATGGAATGTGTCCAAAATGGAAACCTCTTCCTGCCCAAACCTGCTCTACCTGCAGCCTTCTCCATCTCAATTAAAGATAACTCCGTCCTTCCCATTGCTCAGGCCAATTACCTTGGGTCATTCCTGACCATCCTTTCTCTCACACCTCACGTCTAATCCATTAAATTAATCTGCCAGGTCTACCTTTAAAATCACCCCGGAATCCCACATTTCTCACCATTGCTGTCTCCACTACCGTCGCCCCCATTCAAGCCGCCATCTATTGTCTGGATTACTGCAGTGGCTCCTAACAGGTCTCCCTGCCTCCACCTTCCTTGGTCTATTTGAAACACAACATAGTGATCCCTCTACAACAATGGCCGTCACCTCCTGTCAATCCTCTACTGAAAACTCTGCAACAGCTCCCTATGTTGTTCAGAGAGAAAGCCCCACACCTTAGAAAGGTCCACAAGACCCCACATGGTCAGGTCCTCCTTCCCATCGGACCGCCTTTCCTGCTCCTGCTCACTCACACCTCTGCTCCTCCACACAGATCTCAGAGCCCGCGGCACACCCCCATTTCAGGACCTCAGAGTCTGCGGCACACCCCCACTTCACGGCCTTTGTACTGGCTGTTCCCTCGGGCTGGATCCCTCTAAGCTGGGTGTGTGCATGTCACACGCCCTCAGCTTCTTCAGGTCTCTATTCAAAAGTCACCTTCTCAATGAGCCTCCGCCACCTTCGACAGCCCATCTTAAAATGGCAACCCCTTCCCCTGCACTCCCATGCCCTTTTTGCTCCGGCCCTGCCATATTTTTCTCCATAGCACATACCACCTTCTAACCTAATATAATTTACTTATTATGTTCATTGTCAGTTTCTCCCTGCAGTCCCTGCGTTCGCCATTCATTACATTATGCCTTGAACACAAGCTCAACAAAGGCAAAGATTTTTTTACTGTTTGGTTCACAGCTGTCCCAGCACCTATAAGAGTGCCTGTCACATAATAAGCACTCAACAGAAATTTGCTGATGGATTAAGAGAAGAAATACTAACCTCTTCTTTCCCAAAACTCCACTAAGAAGACAGAAAAGGAATAAAAATAAGGCATAAGCCCACCTGGATAAGGTGACTGGGAAAGGAGGTAATCACAGAAAAGAGCTTTTAATAAATCTGAAAGCAGAAGGAGAAGAAGAAGGAAGAAGCTACAAACTAAATGCAGGCAGAGGGGGGACAGTGACAACAGGCCAGCTTACTCCGCAGAGCCTCCAAAGGCACAAGAACAAGAAAGCAGGGAAGGCCAGGGCTGAAAACGGAATTTGATAAAAGTCAGTGTAAGGAGGCTTCAGTTCCCTATGCCCCTGACTCCCATCCCAGGAAATCAGAGGTTATTTTTTCAGAAATATTGAGCTACCAAGGCTCTGGATTTAGGACCCGCTGGCAGAGCTGAGGTGAAAGTCTGCGTATGATATTGTGAGGATCTTCCTTCCAGGCCCCTGCCCTTTCCTGTGTCCGGAAGGCCAGCAGCAAGGAGGACTCGAAAAATGCTAATGGCCCCTCAATGAACATATTAACATTTAGGGGTTCTCCAAAGCTGGTACTGCCCAATCACAGAGGAATACACAGTCAATAAGCCTCTTTCACACTCACAGAGCTTCTGAACAGCTTTAGCTCATTCTCAAACACGAGGCCTGGCAATTGTCAGATCCAAAGTTTTAAGTCCAAAGACCTTTCCATACAGGAGTTACCTTAATGGGGAGGAAAATACCACAAATTTCTGGTTATCAGAATCGTTAGATGATCCCTCTTGATAAAGACAGGAGACTCCATTAATGGTACTTAGTTTTGTATGCTTCCAGTCATAAATACCAATATAGTCTCTTTAATAACTGTGAAGTTCCATGCATTTACATAATAGGCTATAAAGTGCCATTTTGGATCCAGTCCGAGTTTTGGAGGGATTTATAGGAACAGGTAAAATCTGTTGCCAGGCACCATTTACAACTTCAAACAATCTTTCCAGTGGAAGCTGAATCTGTTCTCAGCCACCACTACCTTCAACCTTTTTTAGTCAGGGTCACCAGGAAGTTTTTTCACCTTTAACATAAACAACAGTAAATTCTCCAAGTGCCAACAAACCATTCTTGACTTTATAGGCTAAGTGGATTTGTGACAGTTGAGGAATAAAGACTGGTTTCTGGTATGTTTTGTAGGTACCTAGAGCCTACTAGTATTGGTGAAGTTGATGGTGATACACATTATTTCTTCATTTTTAAATGTTCTCGAGAGGTAGATTAAAGCCATCTTAAATTGAGTTGAGAGGAAATCTGTTAGTAAACTGATGAACAGCTATGATTTTAAATCACCTAATTTCTTAACTAACTTTTATCCCACAAAGTAAACACTTGATAAAGCAAGGATATGGAAGAGTACTGTTTTCCAAAAGAAGTATCTAAGAAGAGTCACCTGCCAAAAAGAAAGCTGAGTGCATTAACACTGAGACTCTAATTCTGCCAAGGAGAAAATGAGAAGACTTTGGATGGCAGTGACAAACCTAAGAGGGAAATATATCAAGGCCCAAGCAGTAATGGGTCTCCTGTTTATTATTTTCAATGTGATGTATAAAATTTTTAACATTTTATATCTTTTACATCCATAGTTAATTTTCCCACTTAAGTTCCTTTTAAAAATGGAAACAAAATTGTCTTAAACTGTTCAAATAAGGATTTTAAAATATATAGTTGATTATACATATTCCCAGAACTTTAATTTTTTTTACTTCGAGATCTGTTCACGAATTTTAGATTTCTACATATTCTCTCTTTTGAATGCCCTGTCCTAGAACATTCCCAATGAAAAGTCCATCAGTGCGCAGCAGACGAGTAAAGGACCACTCAACAGTAAACACAGTAACAGTTTGAGTGAATGACTTGACGGATGCAGAGAAGGGGCCAAGAGGGGACATGAAAGATAGGGGCAGAAGGGAAGATTTTGCACTCAGACTGGCTTTCTTCTTGATTTCCTTTCCAGCCACTGCCACAAGCTCCTTAACGCAGAGTGGCCTGTTTTCCAAAACAGCTTGAGGACTCAGAGGCTTCCGTCACTAGCAGTAGCCAACCCAGGCTGCTAGGGGGAGCTCTAAATGACCAAGTTAACTTTGGGAAATACACAAGAGACAATTTGGGAGGTGCAGCAACGTACCCTGGAAAATAGTATGACCTATACTGCTTCTGCTATCAATGCATTTACCTTATTTTAAGATATAGCCAGACTTATGTTCCAATTTTGTACACAATGCACCTATTTCCTTTCTGGCCACAGGCCTACATTAAACCTTATGTATAAGTGTTTATAAATTTACCCCTTATAAACTCATTGGTCACTAAACAACTCATCATTAAGCATCTACTACGTAGGCACAATGACTATAGCATCAGTGGTAAACAAAACAGACAAAATCCCCATCTTGTGGAGTTTATAGTCTGGTAGAACTTCATTAATCAAATAGCCACATAAATACATATAGCTGACTGTTGTTTCAAGGACCATAAGTTTAAAAAAAACACGATAAAGTGATAATGATAGTATAGCTAGGTGGTCCTTAATTTAGTTGGGGGATACAGAGTTGGGGAAGAGTTCTCTGAAAAAAAAATGACACACTGACAAGAACAGTCAGGCAGACAGCATGGAAAAGAGCTTGCAAGTAAAAAGCACATACAAAGTGGGAAAGCTCAGTAAATAGGAACTGGAATATAGCCCACAGTGGCTGGAACTTGCTAACTGAAGGATGCCAGAAAGACTAGATTGGTACATAGGCACTCAGTTGTGCAGTGTTGTAAGGTTATGTCAAGGACTTGGGATTTTGTGCTAAGTGCAAAGGGAAGTCATTGAAGCATTTCTGAGCTGGGTGTGTTAGACTCTAGTGCAACTGTTTAGAACAATCTGTAATATTTAAATGAATAAAGAAATGTGCAGAACAGTGCATACAATATGCTATCATTTCTAGGGAAAAAGGGGGGGAGTATAAATGTTCGTATATACATAAATATCTCTGGTCAAATACAAGATACTGGTAACACTGGTTGCTTCTTGAGATAAGACTAGATGGCTAGGAAGGACAATTTTTTTTACCGTATATCTTTTTATAGTTTTTGAATTATGTATCATGTTTAAGAGTTACTTATACAATATTAAATCAAATTTTAAAATTAAACAGTCACTCTGACTGTGTTGATAAATCAAGGGATTAAAAGCTTAAGTAAGATGCCTGAATATTTAAAATGAAAAAGACTGACAAAATCGAGTGTCAACAAGGGTGGGTAGCAGCTGGAACTTCTGTGTACTGCTAACAAGTATAAATTGATGCCACTATTTTGGGGAATTGTTGGATAACATCTACTAACACTTATCAGACACATATCCTATAACCTAGGAATTCCATACATAGGTATATACCCAACAGAAATGTGTTCATATGTACCTCAAAAGACATTCATAATAGGACCGAACATTATAGCCCCTAAATGGAAAGCCAAATGTTTTATCAAGAGTAGAATGAATAAACTGTAGCATATCCACACAATGGGATGCTATATACCATATATAGTATATGAAAATGAACTCAGCCACATGCAACAAGGATGAAACTCATTTTATTAAACAAAGTAAGCCAGATATAAAAGAATATATGTTGCATAATTCCATTTATATAAAATTCAAAAATAGGTAAGCTAATCTATGGTCATAGAAGTCAGGACAGCAGTTATCTTACGGGAAGAGTGGAGCTTAGAGCCTGGGAGACAGCATGAAGGAGGTTTCTGGAGTACTGGCAGTGTTGCATTTTGTGATATGGGACACATGACATGTTCACTTTGTGATAATTCAGAGTTGTACACATACAATATGCACTTTTCTGTGTAATATTTTAATTAAAAAATATATATACACACATACATACACATGGGGGGGAGGGGGACGAGGTAGGAAGCTACTGCAGTAGTCCAGATGAAAGAAGATGATAGTTTAGACCATGGTAAGAATGATCAGTATGAAGACAAGTTTACAGTAGCGTTTTGTTTTTGTTGCTTTTCTTGTTTTCACTTTTGCATTTAGTGATCAGTCTAGTCAGCAAATCTAATGTTAAAATAAAGCATTTGCTTGAAAGAGGTAGTAACTTGCGTAAGGCTATAATTACCTATGAGCAAATGCAAGTAATTTCCAGATATATTAGACTTTAGAACCTCTTGCATTTGCAACACAGAACTATATTCAGGGCATGTATTTAAGACCCAGTCTAACTAAGAATATAAGGCCTTCAAAAAACATTTACCCATCCTGATAGAAGGGAAACCAAATTTTAAATAGTGCACTACTTTAATTGTGCCCTTAAATGAAACATGAAAGGATATCAAACTGTGAAGGATCAACACTGTTAAAATTACTACTCATTTGCCTAGGATTTCTACAAGGTTTTTATAAATAAGTTGTTTTATCATCTTTTTCACTTAAACCATTGGAAAATTTCCTTTTATTATAACCAGAGTTGATCAGTAAATATGCTAAAGCACCCACTGACTTTAGATGTCTATGTGCTATTAATTGCCATGCCAAGAATCTCAACTGTGTCACTTCCCAGGACTATTTCCATATTTAAGTTTTCTGGTACACTCAACACTTCCTGTACAGGAAACCAATTCTGATGTGCTGGCATCCCCTCCTCCTGAAAAATAAGCTTCCACCAGCAGTCAGGCATCATGGCCCAGGATCACACCCTTTCTAAAGAGTAGGGCAGTCATGGTTCCTAACTGGTTCACCCAAC
>PVKY010004601.1:0-18948 GCA_004027775.1 Bradypus variegatus
ATAAAATTTATTAAAAAAAAAAAAAAAAAAAAGAAATGAGTGGTATCTCTTTGCATATAGTTTTTTTCTTTAACTCCGTAACTCTCAGAGAAAACAGGGACACAGCACCCCCAAATCCTAAGGACCATAATGTCATACAAGAAAATAAAGAGTAACATCAAATAGAACCGAGAGATGAATGAACCCAAGAATATTCACACCCCCTGTGGGACCCACAGCCTCAGAGGCCTCCCCCGAGCTGTCAACCACACGGGGAGAGGCAGGGACTTCTCAGCGGGGAGGACCCCGCAGACACCCCTCAGCCAAGCAGGCTAGGTCAACATGGCCAGTAATAAGACTTCTCGACAGCGTGAGCTCCTCATGGGCTGCACCAAGCGCAGCCCCTCCAGGATTTTCCTGCCAAAATGATCCTTTAACTTAAAGTTAACAAGTTTTAGGAACTTTGGGGTATTCTGGAAACCTCAAGAAAAGAGCAATTACCCCAAATTTATAGATGCTGCGGGTGAAATCTAGGGGAAAGAGTTTCTTGTGCTTGTAGATAACTGAGAAAAATGCAAAATAATTCTAGCATATAGAATGTCAATAAACTCCCTGAGGTAGATGTCAGCCTTCCTCCACTGTGCACGTTCATTTCAATAGTCCTGACCTAGAATTTTCTTTGGATTCTCCTTTGAGCAGGTTGTGACATTTCACCCATTCCCTCAATAATGAGTTAAATAATATACATAATGTGGGTACATTTTATATTTATATGAGTTGTGATTTTACCTTTTTTGAAAATTATCCTTTACTAAATCCTTGGAGCAATTTTCCTTGTTATTCCCATATTATAGAAGACAAAACTGAGGATTGAAAATATTAAGAAACACACCCAAAGAACATCGCTGATAACTGAGAGTTAAATCCTAGACTAGCTGACTTGAAACTCAAAAATGAAGCCATTGAGACGGTTTCTCTTTGTTCCCGTCTAAGGCACTGCTTTCAAATTGCCCTGGTTACTGGTCCTAAAAACCACTGGGTTCCAGCCAAGCAGTTTTTAAAATCACATTGAATAGAAAATACCAACCTGCGCTGCATATAACAAAATGTGACTATAACTTTAAAGTGAGTATTGTTTTATGAAACTTGCATTCATTATACCTAAGTATGTTTACTCTAGGTTCATGCAAACTGTATTTTTTATTTTAGATTGCCACCGTTTTGAGGTAAACATGTGAGCTCTGTTTATTTTGTAATATTCAATTTTCACGCAATAAAGATTTGCTGAATAAATGGGTTACTTTTAAGTCAGGCAGACGCAAATGGAAAGTTGGAGAGTCTCAAAGTATACGTCCATCACTCTCTTCTCCTCCCTCCTCCAAAATCGGAGGTCAGACCGGTACTCAGATCATCTGCTTCAAAACGGCTTTTGATACCGTCTGTGGTGGCCACAAAGGGCCCAGGGTAAAGGTCCCAGGGACCTGGGACCTTACAGTGAACTCGGACACCACTGCCTCTTGTCCCGTCGGGCTCGGCAGCTGACGGGAGGGTCAGCAAAATTACCTTCACACACGCAGGCCAGAAGGACTGTCATGACCACGAGCCACTAACACCTGGGTCCTGGACACAGCTTGCTGGCTGGGAGACCCTTACCCCGCTGGGCTGGTTTTACCTGTGAAAGAGGAAAAAATGGCAAATGAGAGCCAGCATGTACAATTTTCTGTAAGCTGAAAATTACCACCCAAGAGCAAGGAGCCCTCTGTGCAGTGGGCTGCACTGACAATCAACATTGCCATGTGTCCCCTGGGGGACAAACTGCCCCCAGTTGAGAACTGCTCCAAAGCAACTGTGATATGCAGGGGTGCCGCTCCACAAAGAGATTCTGTCTCCTTCCCCTTGCCCCCCAATCACCCCAGGTCAGAGTTCAAGCTATTTCTTATGCCTTTACCTACCCCAGTTCTCCCTACACAACCCCAACAGGTCAATCTCCCTAAAGCTCAACTTCAGCCATTTCTTCCCCCACTAAAAATCGCCTGGGGATCAACCAGCCCAGCTTCATAAACCCTCCACAAGCCCGACCAGCAGGTTTCGGAAGAATAAACAAGATGGACCTGATCGAATGAACACAGGAATTCCCAATCAAGGCGCCAGGGCAGCCATGCTGGTCCTGAGGAGCAGAAATGTCAAAAGAATTCGCATCTGAAGTCACACGCAATTGTTGGAGACTAGCAGCCTCCAAACGCAAGGAGCAAAGGAAAGGAAAGGCTGGTGGTTTCAAGTAAGGGTTTGCCAATTATGGCCAGACATTAGATGCTGGAAGCAATCTGGAACGGTCTGGAATGGAATGGAATCGATGGCAACAGACGAGAAAAGAATGGAACACAACAGAATAGAAATCAAATGAATCGAGAAGCGATGGGGCCCCGTCCTGGGGGGTAAGGGTAAGTGTCTCAGCATCAACTTCATTTCCATAATACATATCCAGGGGTGCAGGGTGTGCATGTAACATGTACTTCTCAGTGGAGGGTGAGGGAAAAAATAAGACCTTGAAAGCCATACGGAGAGACCTACGAAATCAGAGGTGGAAGGAGGGGGTGTAGCAATCGGCAAAGAAGTGCAAGGTCACAGGGGCCTCCAGAGTCCCAAAGGCGGGAGGGCTGGGGGCGGCCCTGGAGGGGCGGACGCGCCCGGAAAGGCGGGCCGATGCGGGGCTCCCTGGTTTCGGGGTGTCAGGACTCAGGCCGAGGGGTCGATGGGTTGGGGGAAGAGGAGCGGGAGGGAGGGAGCGAATCGCGGGTGAAGGCCGAGGTGGCGGCCCGAGGACCGGGACGCAGAGCCGGGGAGCCCCCCACCCCAGGCTCGGCAGCCCTGGGGACCCCCGGGAGGGCCCGGCCGGGGGCGCGTCCACGCCGCGGGACCCGGGACCCTCCCCACCCGCTGGGGCCCGTCCTCACCGGGCACGGGCCGGGCGGCGACGGCGGGGGAGCCCTCTCCGGTGACGGCGCCGCGGCGGGCCCCTCAGCAGCCGCAGGCGTCCACCTCGCGGCCCAGGCCCCGTGGCCCCGGCGACCCGGCGCCCGCTCCCTGCCCTCACCCTCCCTCTCTCCCGGGGCCGCGCCCCGTGCCCGCGCGCGCGGCTCCGCTGGGGAGCGGGCCGTTCCGAGCGCCCGAGCGGGCTCCCCGGGAGCATGCGCAGCAGCGTCGGGGCCGCCTGCTCCCGCGCGCTCAGCTTCTCCGGGTCTTCCCCGCGCGGAACCCAACCGGCGTGGGGGCGGGGCTAGGGCTCTCGGGGGCGGGGCAACTCCTGGATTGGGCGATGACGTCCGAGGGCGGAGCACGCGCGGGGACTCGGGTTCCGGACCTCGGGGGGCGCTCACCGCGCGGGGGGCACGAGTTGAGACCCCCCGGGGCCCCCCAGGGTTTGACCCGGGCACCCTACGGAGGGAGCCAGAGCGTTTGCTTAAAGGCGTCGTTCAGCCCTGTCATTTCTGAGCGAGCCGAAGGAAATCGCCCAGGCAGCTCACCGAAGCCTTAAATGACCCCACCCCAAATCTGAGCATCAGAATTAATAATGAAGTGACGCATAATAACCGGGAATAAAATAAGTCATTGAGTTGATACTGATGTAAATAAATGACCAATTAATGCGAAAGGGCTAGTGAAGACAGACCTCATTCGCCACAGCCATGGATGGATGCTACGCAGGTGGGAGAGGATGTAAGATAACCTCAAAGTATCTTCCCACAAGGTGCTTATTTACCACAAAGGGGACTGTAATAACTTTAGAGTGGAGAAACGGCTCTCGAGTGTGGTCTGGGGGTTCCAGAAGGTTCCTGAAACTCTTTTAGGGGGGTACCAAGTCAAAATTATTTTCATAATGATAGTAAGATACTATGTGCCTTTTACGTTTTCATTCCCACGTAAGTGAACAATGGAATATTCCAAAGGCTATATGACATGCGGTGTAGAAACAGATAGAGTACAGGTCTGAGGACCAGAGCCTGTCGTGAAGAGATTTGTAAAGATGGAAAACAACGCCAGCCTTCTCTCCAAATTTCTTCAGGAAAATATTTTAATTTTTCACAGAAGTAGAATAACACTCAAAGGATTTTTTTAATGTTACTTTCTTGGTAACAGCTTATTGACACATAATTCACACATTATACAATTCACCCATTTAAATTGTACGTTTTTTAAACTATATTCAGAGCTGGTAATCATCATCAAAATCAGTTTTAGAACACTTTTCATTGCCCTAAAAAGAAAACCCTCATCCTTTAGCCATTACCATCCCTCCATCCCTCCACCCTTCCCAGCTCTAGGCAGCCACTAATGTATTTTTTGAATCTATGGGTTGGCCTCTTCTGGCCACTGCATGTAAATGGAATGACACACTATGTGGTGTTTGTGTCTGATTTCTTTCATTCAGCCTACTGTTTTTCAGTGTTCATCCATTTTGTGGCACGTTATCAATACTTTATTCCTTTTTATTGCTGAACAATATTCCATTGTGTGGATAGACCATATTTGTTTATCAATTTATTGATGGGCATTTGGACTGTTTTGCTATTAGGAATAATTCTACAATGAACATTCATGTACAGGTTTTTGTATGGTAATATATGTTCACTTCTCTTGGGTATATGCCTAGGATTAGAATTGCTGGGTCATATGGTAAGTCACTGTTTAACCTTTTATGGAATTGTCAGACTGTTTTACAGACACTGCACTTTTATATTCTCACCAACAGTGTATCAGAGTTTCAATTTCTCCGTCTCGCCGCCTCTCCCCTTCCTTTCCTCTGTGCTGGAACCTCCAGGATCCAAATAGACAAAGTTCCCTGACATCGTAGGGAATGTGCATGGGATAAGAAGCAATAAATACAATAAACAATAAGTTATATAGTATGTTAGAAGCTGGTACAGACTACGGGGAAAATAAAGCTGGACAAGGGAGGAAGGCTCCAACTTGCGTGGAATTTATGTTGGAGGACGTTGAGGGGTGAGGAGCTGGCTCTCTTACTGCCCCTGCAGCCGACCACCTGCTGGGCATTACTGAGGAACCCTCCATGGCCCACTGACCCACCAGTCCCTTCCCCTGCCAAAGGCCCCTTCGACCCATGCCCGATCCTCAGAGGGCCTGGGTGGTGCGTCAGGCAGACTCGCAGTGCAGAGCCAGCCAGCCACCCACCCACCCTAGACCCGGCGTGCAAGGGTCCTTGTACAGGCCAGGTGGCCGGGCAGGGGGCAGGCTGAGTCTGCTGAGCCCGAATGGCGCTCCCAGAGACCCTGATAGGTATTGGGTGAGGCCCAGGTGGCCGCGCGCCCGCGAGAGAACCCCTTCACCTGTCCAAGAGCATCAACCAGCCGAAGTCTCCATGGGTCAGCAGCTGGGGGTCCCAGGATGAGCTCTTCACACTGACCAAGGAAAAGCGTGCAGAGGTGGCGCACACAGGGCGAAGCCGAGGGTGCCATTTTACCTTCTGGGTAACGATAATAGACGATGGCAAAAATGCCTGAAGCCATCAACCCCTGGTGGAACAGATTATACCTCCACACAGAGGAGCAACATGCAGCTGTTTAAAAACAGTGACATTATTTATAGATGAACTTATGTCCTGGTAGATTTGCTTCTTAATATTAGGGGAGTGTGTTGGGTGCAGAGGCAGCAGAATTGGCCATAAATGGAGGCTGTTTGAGGCTGGATAATTGATACGTGGTGTTTTCCATAATATTATTTGATAGATTTTGGATTTTTCCATACTAAAAATAAAGGATCTGCAAGAACTGATACGGAGCGATTTCCACAGCATATTTTAAGTAAAATAAAGCAGGTACATGAGTGAACGTAGGGGATTGTGGGAAGAAGGTGGAGTAGGAACTCGAGGAATCAGTCCCTCCACCCAAACCGAGCAATGATTGAACTGGCAAAAGTGTCTGAATCAACTCTTTGGGAATTTTGGAGTCAGTGGAGCACGGGGCAGCATCAGGGAAGAGCTGGAGGAAGAGGCTGGGCGAATGCTGAAGTGTGAGTGAAGCCCACCTTCTGAGCAGGGGCTGCCACCCCCCACCCTCATCCCTTCACCCATGTGGCAGGCAGCAGGGGGACTGCAGCCTGAGCTCCTGGTACAGCTTGCTCGTGCCAGGGTTGCCACAAGGGCTTAGAACTCCGGAATCTGGGGTGAGGGTGTGTGGTCTGATTTCGGATCACTACTTTCTATCAGCTACTTCAGAAAACCAGGGAATGGCGCTGAGGACACCCAGTTTTACAACCAACACCCCTACCAGGATACTACCACGGGCTGCATTTGCCTTGCCCCATAATTAGATTCAAGTCTCACATTTCTGGCAAGAACACCCTACATTTGTTCACTTGCTCTCTGTTTTGTTTTTTAGTTATTTTATTTTTAATTGTGGTAAAATATACATAGCATAAAAATATGGGGGGTTGTTCATTTCCATAATACATATCCAGGGGTGCACAGTGTGCATGTAACATGTACTTCTCTCAGTGGAGGGTGAGGGTGAGGGAAAAAAATAAAAAGACTTTGAAAGCCATACATTGGAAAGGAAGAAGCCAAATTATCCTTACATGCAGATGACATGATCCTATATATAGAAAATTCCAAAGAACCCAAAAGAAAGCAAAGTTGCAGGATACAAGATAAACATGCAGAAGTCAGGTGGATTTCTACACATCAGAAATGAACAATCTGAAAAGGAAATCAAGAAAACAATTCCATTTATAATAGCATCCAAAAGAATAAAATACCTAGGAATAAATTTAACCAAGGAGATGTACACTATAAAACATTGCTGAAAGAAATTAAAGAAGACCTAAATAGATGGAAAGACATCCCGTGATCATGGCCTGGAAGACTTAAGATTGTTAAGATGTCAATACTGCCTAAAGTGATCTATAAATTCAATGCAACCTCTATCAAAATTCCAACAGTTTTTTTTCATAAGTGGAAAAGCTGATCCTCAAATTCATATGGAATTGTAAGAAGCCCTGAGTAGCCAAAAAATTTCTTGAAAAAGAAGAACAACTTTGGAGAACTCACACTTCCTGATTTTAAAATTTACTACAAAACCGAAGTAATTAAACTAGTGTGGTACTAGTCTAAGGATGGAATATGGACCAATGAAATAGAATTGAGAGTCCAGAGATAAATCCACACATCTATGGCCAGTTGATTTCCAACAAGGGTGCCAAGTCCATTCAATGGGAAAGAACAGTCTCTTCAACAAATGGTGCCGGGACAGCCGAAATCCACATGCAAAAGAATGAATGTGGACCCCTCACCACATACAAAAATTCAAAATGGATCAATGGCCTAAAGATAAGAGCTAATACTATAAAACTCTTACCAGAAAACATAGGGAAGTATCTTCAGGACCTTGCAGTAGGGAATGGATTTTTAGATTTTACACCAAAACCACAGGCAACAAAAGAAAAAATAGTTAAAATGCACTTCCATCAAAATTTAAAACTTTTGTGCATTAGAAGACGTTATCAAGAAAGTAGAAAGGATCTACAGAATGGGAGAAAATGTTTGGAAACCATATATGTGATAAGGATTTAGTATCTAGGATATATAAAGAATTCCTATAACTCAACCATGAAAAGATAAACAACTGAATTATAAAATGGACTGAGGATCTGAATAGACATTTCTCCAAAGAAGATACTCAAATGGCCAATAAGTTTATGAAAAGATACTCAATATCACTAGTCATTAAATGAATGCAAATTAAAACTACAATGAGATACCACTTCACCCCCTCTATGATGACTGTTATTAATAAAACTGAAAATAACTGGTGTCGGGAGGTTGTGATGCTCATACATTGCTGATGGGAATGAACGTAAATGGTGCAGCCGCTGTGGAAGACAGTTTGGTGATTCCTCTGAAAGATAAAAATAGAATTATTGCATTACCCAGCAATTCCACTCCTAGGTATATACCCCCAAAAAATGGAAAGCAGGGACTCAGATAGATACTTTGCACACTGATGTTCACAGTGGCATTATTCACAATTGCCCAAAGGTGGAAGCAACCCAAGTGTACATCAACTGATGAGCGGATCAGTAAAATGTGGTCCATTCATACGATGGAATATTATTGAGCTATAAAAAGAAGTGGAAAAAAAGAAGAAAAAAAAAGAAGTGGAGTGCTGGCACCTGTCACAACCTGGATGAACCCTGAAGACACCATTTTAAGTGAAGTAAGGCAGATACAAAGGGACAAATATTGTAGGATGTCTCTCATATGAAATACTTAGAACAAGCAAATTTATAGAGACAGAAAGGAGAATAGAGGTTACCAGGGGTGCAGGGAGGGGGAATGGGGGGTCATTAGTATGAGGGTTGGTTTGTGATGATGAAAATAGTCTGTAAATAGATTGTGGTTAAAGTTACACAGTATTGCCAACATACTTAATGTGAAATCATTGTCTACTTCGGATGATTAAAATGATTTTTATGCTATGTATATTTTGCCACAATTAAAAATAAAATAACTAAAAAACAAAACAGAGAGCAAGCGAACAAATGTAGGGTGTTCTTGCCAGAAATGTGAGACTTGAATCTAATTATGGGGCAAGGCAAATGCAGCCCGTGAGAGTCTCCTGGTAGGGCGTCTGGGGCAGCAGCTGGCAGCCCCGGTGGGCAGTGGTTGTGCTGAGTGGAGTCCAAGGCTGGGACGGGTCCTTGCTTACCAGGATGCCACACCCCAGTGTCCCTGGTGTCCCCACAGCTGCTCTGCCTGGCTTTCTCTTCTTTACTTCTCCCTCCCTGGGGTTGCACAATCAAATGCTGAACCCTGAAATCTTGCTCCCGTGTTCTTGTCCCTTGACAGACTCCAGACAACCAAGAATGTGGGAAAACAGCCTGAGCTGGGAGTGCGTCCTTGACGTGCTCGGGGGTGTGAAACATCAAGTCTCGCCCGAACAGAACACTGTCCAGGGCAGCACCCGCATTGTTGATACAAGAAGCTGCAAGTCTTGGATGGTCTGTCCTTGACCTCCCTGTCTTGCTAACTTCCATCTGGCCCGCGCAGGCGCGCCCTGTAATAGATGTCTTGTGGCTGTGATAACAAGGTTAACCTTGTCCTGAACCTAGATTGCCCCTTCTGATATGCAAACAGGATACAGACATGTGCACCTGGGGTCCTCTGTGTGCTTAGGACCTTTTATCTGTGGAAACAAATAAATACCTGGAGCAAAGCTGTACTAGTATCCACTTAGCACACGATGCTAGTGGGTGCCCTGCTCCCTTAACTCTTAACTTCGTGTCTGTGTCTCACTCCTGCGCCGCCCTCTCAGCAATACAAGAAGATGACTCAGAACATTCAGGAAAGGAGAAACCGTGATGGGGAGTGTGGAATCCACTTAAATATAGAATAAGATGGAAGAACTAAATAAATGACAGTTACAGGATATAAATGTTATAAACCATGATGCTGTAAAAATGACAGCAAAAATGGAGGGTGAGGGAGGAAAACGTGTCACGTGACGCCTTTTCCTAAGAGCGATGGATGGGTACTGATCAAAGTAGAAAAAGCTGGTTTCAAAACATAAGGGCTGCTGTCTCGGCCTGCGGGAGGGTGTCCGGCCGAAAGACAGAGGAAAGCACCGTCCAGGAGGAACTGAGCAGCTCCAAAGGCGGTGGCTCCGAGGGCAGGAGAAGCTGTGGGTGAGCGGGCTCAGCAGGGCCAGCGATGGGCCCGAGACCAAGACACCCCACCGGGTGTGAGAACACGGGCAGACAAGGGGTCTCGAGGTGGGGAAAGAGACCGACTGAAATCCAAGCGCGCAGGGAGACAAGTATAGGTTGCTGTGTAGATAACAGCACCAGGGACGTGCAGGGTGCAGATTAACACTGTCTTCTTGTGTACGTGAACCAGCTGTGCACCCTCCGTAAGGAGCACGGTTTAAACGTGACTAACGCCCACGGTCATGCAGGGTGCTGAGTGCTTGAGCCTCCCAGGATCTTGGAGAAAGGCCCAGGCCTCGGGCTCCCGCAGTCTCTAAATGCTACCTTTTAAAAATAATCCATTTTCTTGTGCCAAGTGGGAAGCAGCTGGAGGCCGAAGCCTCTGACCCTTGGGGGGCCTCCGAGGGCTCCCCGACAGAGGAGGGGCTCAGGTCCCTGGCAGTCTCCATCAGCCTCAACCCTGCAGGAACGCGATGGGGACCCGTGCACTTGGGTCAGGGTGCTGGCCCCCAGCTATGGGCTGCAGCCCCCACCCGTCTCAAGCATTCGCAGCAGGATCCCTGTGGCTGGGAGCTCAGTCCCAGAAGGCATCCTGGAGGAGGTGAGCTTGGGCCCAGGAGGGCCATGGCCAAGGGCCGCCCTGGTGAGGACCCAGTAGGAGGGGCCTGAGGCCTCCCAGGGATCCCCGGAGAGAGGACTAGGGAAGGGCTGGGCTCCAGCTTCTCAGGGGGGAAGGTCCCACAGCCCCTTCAGGCCAAGGGCAGCAGAAAATGGAAACCCCAGAGCCTCCTCCTGCCTCCAGGCTGCGGGGTTTTCTGGCAGGTGCAGGGAGGGGAGGCCTGGGGGTGGAGACTTCAGGAGAACGAGGGTGGGCGTAAGAGAAGGCCCTGGCCAGGCAGGGCTGGGAGGACCCCGTGAGGGCAGGGGGCACAGAGGACCTTCAGGGTGGTGGGGTTGGAGTGAAAGGTCAAAGGCCCCGGAATCCTAGAATTTAAACAAGCCCACGATGAGAGCCAGTGTCCAGCTTCTTTTATTCTTTTTTGATTTTTTTTTCTTTGTGTTTACAAAAGTAACTTATGCTTGATTAAAAAAAAACCTCACACAACACTGCAAGTGAAAACCTGCTGGTGCCAGGTCCCCTGGGCAGAGGCCCTGGCCGAGGTGCATGTGCAGCCAAGTTCACAGCCTGAGTGTGCACGCCGATGCCACGCTGCGGCCGGGGTGACCGGTTGCGGGGGCCACTGGGGAGCCCACCCCTTCCACCGTGGGCCTGGGGGCAGGCCGCCCCGTTAACCTTCTGTCTTGTCTGCCTTCTGCAACTGGAAGAGAAGGGGTGAGTCAGCTGTGGCTGAGGCAGAGGGAGAGGCCAACCCGGGGGGCCTGGAAGCCAAGGAAGGGGTGACGGGCACCCTTTCACGGCCCCCCAACCTGCTGGATCTTACGCTGGCCGAGGAATGTTCCTGCAGCAAAACCTCCCCAGACCGTTCAGACGTAACTGCTGACTCCAGGGGCCACTAAGTTCAGGGACCCAGAGGCTAGCAAAGTCATTTCCAGAAAACCTCCAACCTACACCTGGGCTGAGTCCTGGGAGCTGCTGCCAAGCCCACTTCCGGGAATGGGGCGTGAGGTGGCACACATGACCCCAGGCCTGGCAGCTCCATCCAATGGGCAGAGGACTTGAGTGGCCTGTCCTGGAGCTCGGTGGGGGCCAGGCTCCCAGCCAGACGCTGGCCCAGCACCCCCTGCAGAGAACAGCTGGTGGCCTGGGGAAGGGACTTGGCTCCTCCACCCTCTGCACCCCCTCTCCCCAGGTCAGGGTCCGCGTCCTGCACCAGGGGTGGCCGAGGTCCAGTGGGCACAGGGAAGGCCCGGGGGGCGCAGTCAGCAGTGTGCCCTGTGCACCAATCAGAGGGGCTCTGGGGGATGGGGCACTGCAGGGGGTGGAGGCTGAGGGCCCCACAGGTCCCCCGAGAGCTCCAGGTCTGGGATGGGACCTGCCCTCCATCTCGGGTGGCCTGGGGAAGCAGTGGGGTGCCCACCTCTCTGCCTCAGGCCACTCAGGCCCAGGTCTCCATCAGTGAGGCGGAGGCCCCTGCACTGCCCAGTGGCCTGCCTGGCGGCCAGGCCCATACCCTGGGTGAGCCGTGGGGCCTCCTGCTCAGGGACAGCCAGTCACTGCTGCTTCACCGTGTCTCAGATGGCAGTGCTCACTTCCGGGTGGGAAGAAGCCCCAGCTCGCCCTCTTCCTGGCCACCCCAGGATTCCCACCCAAAGGAACATCCAGGTTCCAGCATCCCTGGGCTGAGCCTTCTCGGGGTGGGGGGTCTGCAGGGGGCCTCAAAGAGCCTCAGACATACACGCCCAGCCCCTTCGTGACACACCAACAGAAGAACAGACACAGACAGACACACAAGGGCCCATGCAGGCACACCCAGAGGGACACGCAGACACACTCACCTTTGGAAGAAAACACACATGCAGACAGAACCACAGACATGCAGAGATAGAGAGAGGCTATGGACCCACGAGGGTTTGCCCTGATGTGCACACTCAGAAACACCATGAGGATGGCCTGCTGCTCACACACAGGGGACATGCCGGACACGCGCACACCCCAGGTTCAGCCTGGCCGGCCTCTCCTTGAGGCCGCTCTGGTGTCAGCTGCAGGCCCCGGGGAGGGCAGCGCCTCCTAGCCACAGTGACACCAGAGGCCATGTGGGCTGCTGGGTGGCCCTCCCAGCCCCCAGCCCTCTGCCCAGGCACCCAGAAGCCCCTCCTCCCTGTCACCTCTGGTTGTTTTCACACTGCCACCACAGGCTTGGCCCCAGCCCCTCTGCCCAGGCTCAGTGGTGGCCTCCAGGGCTGTGTTCCCCAGCCCAACTCCCATGGCTGCCGCAGCCCCGAACCCTCTCATTTTACCACTGCCCAGCAGAGCCCTGGGGCAGGGCTACCAGCCCCAAGAACCTGTTGTGGGGCCCCAGGAGCAAGTCCTGGGGGCGCCTGTCATCTGGCAGTGACAGGAGCAGGGAGCCGGGCCTCCAGGGAATGCTGGGAAGAGGGAAAGGATAGCACGGCCCTCCACCCACTCTTTCTCTGCCCCCATTCTCCCCAAAGTCATGTTCCAAGGCCAGGATGTCCCGGGCTGACCCAGGGCTGCAGCCTTACAGAGGGTGGCCTCCTTTCCGTGTCAATAGCCCCCCAAGGTCTCCCTGGGCTGGGGACCCACCCCCCCAGCCTCAGCCTCCATCCCTCAGACCCTGTTCTCCAAGGCTCAGCCACTGCCCCGACTCCAGTGAAGAACCACCCGGGGGGGTTTCCTCTCATCTAGTGTGCTGGTCCTCCTTGCCCTGGTCCCCTCTGCCCCCCACCCCCCACAGAGTCGCCGGCTCTGTCCCGTCTGTCCGACAAGGACCCAGGGGGAACAGGGCTGGCCGTTTTCTTCTTCCACACTGGGCTGTGACTCCTTCTAAAAAAGCAGAGGTTCCTCAGACTGACTTCTTGGGTTGGTCCAAAGTCAGGAGTGCCCCCTACCCTGCTCCACCTCCCTTCCACCCCGGGGGCCCCGTGGGGGGCTGGGCCTACCTCTGAGGACCAAGCTCCAGTTCCTCAAACACAGTGAAAGGTGTGTGAGGCTCTGAGCAGATCAGGGATGCAGATTTGAGGGCTAGACCCAGAAGGAGCAGGGGAGGAGGCCTGCTCGGCAGGAGCTGCGGGTAGGGCCCCTCGTGGGAGGGGAGCCTGGGAGCTGGCTAAGGTCCCCCACAGCCCCTCCAAAAGGACCCAAGAGAGCGCTCAGCACCTCTGTCAACCCGCCCACCTCCTCCAGCTGCAGGAGCTAAGCACCCCACCCCCACCCCGTGGACGGCGCAGGCAGTCCTGGGGGCGCCCAGCAAAGCTGGCTCTGTGCATCACCTCCCCAAGAAGGGGGCCCATGCCGGGGAGCCGGGCTGCTGCCAGCCTCCTGTCCTAGGCCTCCACAGCGGCTGCTCGCTGTGTCCACCAGGCCATTGACCAGTGGAATGAATGACTGAGTTTGAGGCACTCTGTACCTGTTAGTTCTAGAACGAACCCAGCGCCCAGGCCTGTGGGGGTGCTCATCAGCAGAGGCCTGAAGCCTGGACGCGCTGACAGGTGGCCCTAAAGCACCCACCGCACTGCCCCCAACACTCCACGAGCCCTGGGAGGAGAGAGACCTAACTGCGCAGGGCTCTCTGCAGAGGTTGCAACCGGAAGGGGCGGAGGTGGGGTTCCCGCCCTCTCTGAGGGTGCCTGAGCCTGCGCCAGTAACCCCTGTGCCACCCGCCTCCCACCCATGGTCCCCCAGAAGCAAGGGAGACAGAAGGGGAGCGGGGCATGCTGCGGTGGCAGCTCCACATCCCACGTGCGTCCTGGGGCCTCACCTGCATCTCGCCTGCCACGCTTGGCCTCAGGCTCCGGGGGCGCCGACTCGATGGCCCGCTGTGCCTCGGGGTGGGTCTTGAGGAGCGCCTTGGCGAGGATGGCGGGGCCAGGCACCCCCAGCGACATAATGCAGTGCACCGCTTTTCGCTTGGCGCCAGTCACTTTGGCACTGTCTTTGGAGGCCGTGAGCAGCACGAGCTTGGAGAAGTCCTTGGGCTTCCTGGGGGCTGCGGGGACCACGTCGGTGCCAGGCTCCGGGGCGGGCTCCTGGCCAGCCTTGGCGCTCTCACCCTCCTGCTCACTGGGCTCAGGCAGGGGCATGCTGGGGGCTCGGCCCGGCCCGCAGCCTCCACTTCCTCCCTGGCAAGGAACCCGGGGTCCAGGGGTCTTCCTGGGGTGGGGGAGGCAACATCCCAGTGAGGAAGGGGAGCACCCACCTGGGGTTCCGGAGCAGCCGGGAAAGGAGGGCCGGGCGCAGAGAGCCGGGGTGGTTGTGTCGGCCTTGCGCCTCCTCCTTGGCAGCCCGGGCACCGCCCCAGCCCCCCGAGTCTCCCTGTCCCCGCCTGCACAATCTGCAAAGTCACCGCCTGCCTCCAGGGCTGGGGGAGCCAAAGCAGCGACCACAAGTTGCCAGCGTCCAGGGCCTGCGTGTGCCTGGCCGGGGGCTCTGGTCACCTTTTCCCGCTTAACCCTCCAGCCCCCAAGTTATGAAGGCAGCTCATTGGCACAGGCCCTGTGTAGATGGGGACACTGCAGCATGTCGGGGATCCCGTCCAGGGCAGACCCAGTGGACCCCACCATGCAGTACCTGGGGGTACCTCGTCCCTAAGACAGCAGCTGGTATTACTGGGAGCCCAGCACTGGAGCCCTGAGCTCACTTCACTGACCCTCTCAGGATGCTGCGAGGTTGGGAAGGTGGGTGCCCCATTAACAGGTGGGGAAACTGAGGCACCAAAACCAATGCCCAAGGCTGAAAGGGCAGAAGCCGACCTCCTGTGGGACCCGCCCGGTGCCCCTCACCCTGACCCGGGTACCGGTGCAGGGAGCTAGGGGCGTGGCCGGCAGCCTGGCCCCGGGAGGCAGGCTCTGTGGGCCACAACTGGCACCAGCCGCACCCAGTCCAGATCATCCCTGCCCTTGGGAGATGCGGGGGCCCAGGGAGGTAGTGACCTGTGCCAGAGCCAGTGCTGGGTGGCCTCACTGGGCGGTCAGGGCTGCGGCCTCTGGGGAATCCTGCAGTCCCTGAGGGCTCCAGGGCTCCCGGCCTGGGGAGGCAGAAAGGACAAATTGCGGGACGCTGGGGGGGGAGGCGAGGCTGGCCTAGAAAGGGGGCCCCGGGGCGCTGTGCTCAGGGTGGGCTAGCCTCTTCATACTTTTAATTTCCTTTTTCCAGGAGGTGGGTGGTGCGCGGATGTTGGGGTCTTTCCCAGGATACAGTTTTATTAGCACAGACAAGACTGCAGCTCTGCCAACCTCTCAGCCCCCCCTGGCCTGCCGCCGCGTGGGGCTTTGGGCTCTGATTCTGTTTCCCCTGCCCCATCAAAGGCTCCGGTTGCGGGGTCCACGCTCAACACTCCAAAGCTTTCCAAGACCCCACTGCCAACTGGCGGGGTCCGGAGATCCGACGCGGGGTGCTGGTGCCTTGTCCCCGAGAGGCCCCTCCCGTCCCTGAACCACCAAACTGAACGAAAGCACAGAGCTCTGGGGCTGCGGCAGAGAGAAGCCCCATTTCAGGTCCGCTCTCAAAGAGGGGAGCGGCACTCAAAGAGGGGCTCCCGGAAGCAAGTCACCTGGCCGCAGGGCAGCGTCGGGGCGGCGTGGCGGACCACCCAGGGTGACAGTCCCGGGGCCCCAGCGGCCGGCCTCCCCCGCTCCTCCCAACGGGTCCTCCCCAGCCTCCCATCGCGCCCCACAGGGCAACGCCGGGGCCGGTGACCTGGGGAGGACTAGAGGACCCGCCGCGGTTAAGGCACCCGCGGCGCCTCCCATGGCAGAGCCGTTTCGGGCAGGAAAGGGTTACGGCAGAAGGCCCCGCCCACCCGGACCACCAGCCCCGCCGCTGATTGGCCCCAGTGGATGTCCATCTGTTGACAGCCCGCTCCCTGGCTCGCTCGCTCCCAGGTCCGGATTGAATGAACTAGGCGGGTTCCCGGGCCCGCGCGTCCCCACGGCGCCCCACGGCCCCCTGCGACTCTGGTCCCCGCGAGACCCCACAGCCTCGGCTCCGACATCGCAGCGCTCCGGGGCTCCAAAAGTGATGCGACTCCTAGGCCACCCACCGTGCCAGTCCCTACAGGACAAAGCAGCCCCTCGTCGGTGACCGGCAGGAGCCCGCCAGCGGGTCCGGGGCTCGGACCCAAGGCCTCTCCCGGGCAGGGGGCTCCTTCCTGAGTCGGAGACGACAGGACAGAAGCAACCACATTCACGCCAGGCCCCGAGAAGACCGCCCCCTCAAATTCTGCGCCCTGGGCCCCTCCTCGCCCCCGCCTAGGGCCGCCCTGCTGCACGGCCACCTCAGAACCCCTATAAAAACTGTCTTGTCTCTGCTCAAGCACTAGCGCCCACCATCCAAAGTGACGTCTTGCCCTATCTCAAATTAAATGTTCAAATCCAAAACTAATGGGTAAAACGGGAGTAAACTATTAACTGAGTAGCTCTCCAAAGAGAAACATCAAGAAAAGAAAACCTCAGTAGGCTTGGGCAGGAGGTGAATCCCCAAATACATGGATTGGGGTCCAAAAACCCGTGTAGACTGTGGCTACCCAAACTCAGACCGTTTCCCACAGGGAAAAGGAAAGCCCGTAAATGACGCGGTGCTTCTGGGTCCACAGGCCTGGCCCCCCCTGACAGGCGAAGCTGGTTCCAAGCAGCTTGGCTCAAGGACGGGGGCGGCTCGTGAGTGTCTCCTCCGAGTCCCTGCTTGGCTCTCTCTCATCCCAGCAGCCACTGCTGACTTCTGGACAATAAACACTTAGGCCCTCGCTCTGGCAAAACGACTTTAAAATTGCATTCCAAGGAAATCCAGGCTCCACTGAAATGGACTGGAGTTCCTACGAATGTTTGACTCAAAAATTTGAAAAGGATTAATTTAAAATCTAGTAAGATATTATTCACACTCAAACTGCCATAGACGGAATTTTAACAAGCTTAATGTCTCCTGCCACTTCTATTTAATAGAAAAGAATTCCGTGATTGTCAAGTGAGCTGTGAAATGAAGCACATCATTGACAGTTACTTCTATGTATCAAGCTGGAAACTCTCCAACTATGAGAAGTCCTGAATGAAGGTGGATGCTGGAGTTGAGAAAATGATTTGTAAAGCTTTTTGCTCAATCTCTAGAGCCCAGTAAACACTTGATAAATCGCAGCTTGTGCAAGTCTCAAGTTGGATTGCAAACTTCCATGCTTGCCCAGCTGCTCGAACGCTCCGGGAGGGCAGGGGCACACAGGATGGCAAGCGATCAGGGGGGGAGTGTTGCTCAGCAAGGAAGGAGTCCTTCGTGCCAGCTGCGTCGTGGCATAAATGCCCACACAGGTCGTCAAGCAGACATGTCGTCCAGGGAATCCAGAATATGCTTATGTGAATTTCCTTTTTGTTTCCATCATCGTCCAAATGAAAAAAGAAAACTTAAATTCTTGTAGAAACCACTTTTACCCAAGTGCTCAGTTTGAAAACAGTTCTGCATAATAAACAGCTTATCTGAATTACTGGGGTAAGAAACTTAATTTCCCCAAATTTAGTTTTCTAATCAAAGGAAAGGGATGAACTAGGGTTATTTGCAAATTTTTAATAACTTAATAGAAAGGATTTATATAACATAAAAGAGAACAATAATAGCAAATCTGCATAATCCCACCATCCTATCACAAACTGCTTCCATTTCTGCATTATTGCTTTCTATACACATTTTATAATTATATGCAAAGCTTTCAAATCATTGTAAGTTATTTGATATGAAATAGTTACTTTTTTATGTAAACTATAAAAACTCCTTGTTTTCTTTCCACGTATTCGAGTAGAAACCACCAGCTTCAAGACCAGATGGAACTTTGGTAAAATGCCAAGCACAATTTAATTCACAACTGTCATTGCAAAAACCCAACTTAAATCGTAAGCAACAGTACCCTAAAAGGTCACAAGACGGGGCTGCTGCTTCTTAAAATGAACCTCTTTGCAGTAAAATTAAATGCCCGACACCATTTTTCCAAGACGAGAAAAAAGGAATATAAGAAAACAAAATTTATATAGAGACATATATAATACATAAGGACAAGAGTCTCCCCCTGAGTGCCTCTTTGTTGCTCAGATGTGGCCCTCTCTCTCTCCAACTGAGCCACCTTGACAGGTAAACTCACTGCGCTCCCCCCGACGTGGGACCCGATGCCCAGGGATGTGAACATCCCTGGCAATGCAGGATATGACTCCCGGGGATGAATCTGGACCCGGCATCGTGGGACTGAGAGTATCTTCTTGAACAAAAGGGGGATGCAAAATGAGACGAAATAGAGTCGGTGGCTGAGAGAGAGATCTCAAATGGAGTCAAGAGGTCACTCTGGTGGACATTCTTATGCACTATACAGATAACACCTCTTAGGTTTTAATGTGTTGCAATGGCTAGAAGTAAATACCTGGAACTGCCGAGCTCCGGCCCAGCAGTCTGGACTCCTGGGGATGATTATATGGTGGTGTAGATTGCAAGGGGTGATAGTGCGATTGTGAAAACCTTGTAGATCACACCCCCTTTTTTTAGTGTATGGATGGATGAGTAGAAAGATGGGGATAAAAACTAAATGACAAATGGTATGGGATGGGGGGATGGTTTGGGTGTTCTTTTTTCATTTTTAGTTTTTT
>PVKY010004602.1:0-18945 GCA_004027775.1 Bradypus variegatus
GTTTTTTCTCTTAGAGCCAAACAGGAAGTGGGGACCAGCGCTGTCCAGCGTGACTTCCTGCCAAGTCCCAGGTGACCGAGCTGGCCGGAGAGGTGTTTACTCTGAAATCCTGCCTGGCCAAGAGGCAGCTGGGCGTCCTCGGAGCAGTGGCCCAGATGAGGCTCTGCTGGGGCAGGAGAGGGCAGAGGGCAGCCCTGGCTAGAAGTCTCAGTGCTGCGGCTCAGTGACCCTGTTCTCTCCGCTCTCTCCTCTGGCCCCTGGTAATTCCAAAGCGGGAAACCCTGGTGGGGGAGGTGGGGGGAGCAGGCTGGGGCCCTTCCAGATCCAAACTCCAGACAGTTCTCCCGCAGCTTTCCACTTCTTCTCCCTTCACCCACACACAGCCCCTCTAGGCTTGTCCTCGCTAGCCCCTGCCCAGGCACTGGCCAGTGGGACCTCGTCACTACCCTCACCTCTCCCCCACCAGATGTGTCCACCATTCCCCCCATTAAATGCATCCACCCTCCTCCTGCACGAAAACACATCCATCCTTCCTACCCCCACCAAAATGGGTCCATCTTTCCCCCCACCAAAATGAATCCATCCTTTTTCCCCTCCCACCAAAATGCATCCCATCCTTTGTCCCGCTCCTTCTCCAGCCTGCAGAGTAACTGATGCCTCTGACTATTCAAAACGAAACCATCAGAACTGATAAAGGTGCCTGGAAGATGCCAGGTCAGCGTGCTCCCTGCCCACCCCACCCCCAAGGGGGACAACACTGCCAGGCCAGGGGCCATCGCAGGCTGTCGGCGGAAGCAGGGAGCCCAGAAGCCAGAGCCCCAAATCCAAACCCTCCTCTGCCTCTCGCTGCCTGGGCAACTCCAGGCTAGACCTTTAGCCTTTCTGCAACTTCATCCAGGCTTCAGGGGCCATGCAGCGACTGATGAGGAAGCAACAGACGCTTCTCGGGCACTTACCCACCACCATCCCACCACCCAGCTTCCAAGGTGAGGCCCACCTGGTGGGGAAGAAACAGAAGCACGGACATTCTCTGATCAGATTTCTACCTCCAACCCAGACCTCTGCCCCGAGTCCCAGACTCAAACGCCCCACTGCCCGGGTGGCATCTCCACCTGCATGTCGCGACTTGTTTTAATATTTCTGGAAAGAAGCATCAAGTGCTCCTCGCCCCCTGACCTGAGGTCACCCATCTCAGGAAGCCTGGGGAGGGAGCAGTCTGGAGCGACCCTGCTCCCTCAACCACCTGCCCCTGCAAGCTCAACATGTCCCCATGTTTGCTCTCTGTTCTCTTCTGTCCCAGGTCCACCTTCCAGAACCTTCTGGCACCTTCCAGCACCTTCCGGCCCTGCTCTTGGCTGAGGGAGGCTGACCTGGAAGGACCTCATTGCCAGGGTCCCCTGCAGGCAGGGACAGCAGCCTCTACTAAGGCCATGACTCTTCCTATAGCCTCAGCTCTTACAGAGCTCCCATGACCACCTCAACCCCCAGCCCTTCAGGTGGGGTAATGGTCCCCACCACTGCCCACCCAGTTGTTGCACCATGCCCCCCACCACCTCCCCTCTTCTTAGGGATGCCAGCCTCACAGCCCAGCTCCACGGAAGAAAAGGCCCATGGCTCCAGTGTCTGCTGACTCACTTGGCAGGTGCTGACACGAGAGCATTGGGGCAGGGAGGGGACAGCTGGTGAGGAGTGTCCCCTGCACATCTGGGGGCGGCTGGGAGGTTGCCAGAGGTTGGGGGTGCAGGAAGCGAGCAGCTGAATGTCTCCCACCCAACCTCACTGGGCCTGGCCCCTTGGGCTCTTTCCAGAGGGGACAGCTTGTAGCCACCAGAAAAGACACAAATCTGTTCGCTTAAAGGAAAACACAAATCCTCTGGCAGGGGAGAGAAGGGAACTCGTGGTACCGGGCAGCTGCTCGGTGCTGGCTTACACTCTCCCACCCACTCCTCTTGGAACCCTGGGGGCAGAGATTACTCTCCCCTTCTTAGAGAGGTAGCAGCTGAGGTTCAGAGAGGGTGAGCCACTCACCTGAGGCCACACAGCTGAGGGGGGTTAGAGCATGGCACAGGCAGGATTCATAGCCAGGACTCTCTGAGGGCCTTGCTGGGCTCATCCCCAGCACGACTCAGTCCCAAACCCACTTTCCCAGCATGGAGACCCCAGAGAGGGCATGAGGGTGGGAGGTCCCATGTGAAGCTCACCTCAGCCAGGCACAATCCTCCCCATTGAAGCCCCGGGTGACACAGGACAAAGACCTGGGAACCACACAGCGCTGGCCCAGTTTGGAGGTGGGGAGCTGGCAAGCAGACGATGCTGATGCCACCCCCCAGGAAAGCCTGCAGCACAGACCTCTGACCTCCAATCCCCTGTGGCACCCAGGACTCCAAAGGGCTCCAGAGCAGGAGACTGAGTTTTCCCAGGCTTGGGAAAAGCCATATTTGCTGCCTTGGCCTGGGTATGACAGTGGGAAGCAGCCCAGAGCTCACAGACTAACTATCAGAGCCCACCCATCAGAGCCGGGACATGAGCTGTGAGCAGAACCCCACAACGGACAGACCCCAGCACCAGGTGCCTGACACCGGTCTTCCAGCTGAGACCACAGCTCTGGGAGGGAGCCATCAGCAAGCCCAATCTACGGATGGGAAAACTGAGGCCTAGGGCAATTAAGCAGGTTTGCCTAAGGTCACACGGCTAGTGAGGGGCACAGCCAGCCTCAAACCTGGGGATCTTTGGACCAGGCCTACCTAAGGAGCCAAGGGGGAGAGCCAGAGATGTCTTAAGCATCGACAGACCTGGGTTCAGGGCTGACTCTTGACTCCCTCGCTGCTGGGCCACTGGCCAGCCATGTTACTCTCCCTCCTTTCAAGAAGGGACTCACAATCCCTTTGTGGCAAGGTGGATGCCTGTGAAGCACCTGGCTGGGGCCTGGGGCTTGGTGCTTACAGATGATGGCAGAATGACTACCCTGATTTCACCTCTGATTTCTTTATCCATCTTCTTTGTAAGGAGACTTTGCAGCTACTCCCAACAAGCGGTGGCATCTTCTTCCCCACCCCTTGTATCATCAGGACAGGCTACCTGATTTGCTCTGGCCCACAGAACGTGGCAGAAATGATAACTTCACTAGTTCCAAGCCAAAACTTAAGAATCCCTGGGCACATCCCATCTGCCTCAGGGGTTCTGTTTCAGCCATGAGGCCAAGCTGTGGGTGCACGGGCTGACTTGCTGGAGGATGAGAGAGTGCGTGGAGCAGACATGAACCGTCCCAGCTGAGCCCATTCCATATCAGCCAGTTGCCCGCTGAGCTGCCAGCTGATATCAGCTGCACCTGGCCCAGGTCAGCAGCACTGCCCAACTGGTCCATGGACTTAGAGCAATAACGAAGGCTCATTGTTCTGTACTGCAGAGGTTTTGTGGTTGCTTGCTACTCCACATTATTTTAGTAATAGATAATCATATGGTAACCGAGGTGTGTTCCCAGCGGGAAGGACTGCTGGGAACAGCAAAAAGATGACACCCCAACACCACAATGCCGTGGTGGGAATGGGGCCAGTGAAGCTTGCTGGGGAGCCCCTGGGCAAGGCGGATGAAAAATAAAGCACATATGCAAGTTAAACCACTATAATTAACAAAGGCTTATGAATACTGAATCTTTAAATAATTTTCATTTCCTTAGCTGCTAGGTTATTAGAATAGTTAGAAGGAAAAAATTGAAATGGTGGAACTGTAACCCATAGCATCCTTTGAAATCTGTTTTATAGCTACTTGTTAAATTTGAAAGCTATAGCTTTTTGTACATATGTTAGATTTCACAATAAGGAAATGACTGAAACTATGCTACTATAATACATCATAACTTTGGAAATTTCGTATATATCTACTACTTAAATCATGCTTTGGAAGATAGTACCTTTTTGCATATATGTTATGTTTCATAATAAGGAAGTAACTGAAACTGTGGAATCGTAACCTGTAATAGTCTTTGAAATCTGCTCTGTAATTACTTGCCAAATTGCACTTGGAAAGTTATCACTTTTAAGCATATATGTTCTATTCTACAATAAAAAAATGATAAAAAATAAAAATAAATTAAAAAAAAACATTGTAAGATACCGTTTTCCCCTCTTGGATAAGCAGACTTCAGAACATTTTGTAGCACCCTGATTAAACTTCTCCTGAGCACTTATCACCATGTAATCTACCATATATTTTAATTGTTCATTTGATTTATTGTCTCCTCCATGAGGGAAGGGGACTGCAGCAGCTTCATTCACTGCCGTATCTCTGTCACCTGGAACAGCAAGGAGGCACTCGATAAATAATGAATGCAGTGGGGAAACAGGCATTCTCATGCATTGCCAGTGTAAGCAAAAACTGGTCCATCCCCTTGGGAGGACAAATTGACTACATCTACCAGGATTATAAACACACATCCTGTGTCTCCAAAAGCTGAGTCCAGATAGAACTCATTTTACTGTGCTTTGCTTTATCCCACTTTGCAGATGTTGTGGGTTTTTTCTTTTTACAAATTGAACATTGGCGGCAAGTCTATCGGTGCCATTTTTCCAACAGTGTGTGCTCACTTTGGGACTGTGTCACATTTTAATGTAGGCATGTACATTGTTTTTTTAGATATGATGCTATCGCACATTTAATAGACTACGTAGTCTGCTATTGCACTGGGAAACCAAAAAATTCGTGTGACTTGCTTTCTGGTGCTATTCACTTTTCGGTGGTGGCCTGGAACCAAATCTGCAATATCTGCAAGGCACACCTGCACCCATGAGCCAGTACATCCGCCCAACAGAAATGCACGTATATGATCACCAAAAGAATAAGGGCAGAGCAACACTCTTCAAGATGGCCCCAAACTGGTGACAACCCCTCACTCTTTAAAAGGAGAAGGAGCAAACTGGTCAACCACACACAGAGCACCCCGTGGCAATGAAACCATCGATACACCCAACTTTAACATGGTCAATCTCAAAAACATTCAGCTGAACCAGTGCAGCCAAAACAAAAGAGTACATGGGGTACGGTCCCATCTATAACAGTTTCAGAGAAAACTCATCTCTACTGTTGGAAGTCAGGGCAGTGGCTCCCTGGTAAGGGACAGCAGTGATTCAAAGGGGACACAAAAGGAACTTTCTGGGGGGGCTGCTCAGTTCCGTTGCCAGATCTGGGATGCTGGTGTTACAGGTGAGTTCATTTGTGCATATTTCTTGAGTTGTATGTTTCTGACAGGTGTGCCTTCTGTTGATCATGCTCCAATAATAAGTTTACAAAGGGAAAAATAAAGCAATGCACCACGGACAGTCACCCAGCATGGCCTGAAGATGCATGTTCAAAGCTGTTCACTGCAGCAATCCCTTTTTAGTGGAAAAGACTAAAATATCCACCAACAAGGGACTTGTAAATTAAAAATGGGACATGTAAACATTGGAGAGCTATGCAGCCATCAAACAGAATAAGGAGACTCTTCATGTATCAAGAGGAGAAAGACTGCAAGGGATGCTGTTAGTTGAAAAAAGCACAAGCTAGAACAGTGCACATGGTATGCCAGTATCGGTGGAGGCAAAAATACATGTACCCGTTGACACGCTTGCATTTTTATTGACCAGCTGTTCTCAAGTGTGGTCCTGGGCCCCAAATCATTTTCATAATTACACTAGGACATTAACTGGCTTTTTCATGCTCATTGTCCCATGAACAAGAGTGTACAGTGGAGTTTTCAAGGGGCCACCTAACAACGCGGTGATGTCATCGCATTGATGACGGATGGAATGCATGCTGTGTTGTGTTTTCTAGAATTTTCTAAAGTAAGCTCATGGAAAAATGCTCATCATCATTAGTCATCAGGGAAATACAAAATTAAAACCACAATGGACTAGCACTTCACACTCAACAGGATGGGTATTGTAAAAAAGGGAGACAATAGCAAGTATTGGCCAGGATGGGAGAAACTTGGGGTTCTCACAGGCTGCTGGTGGGAATGTAAGATGGTGCAGCCTCTCTGGAAGACAGGCTTGCGGTTTCCCTAACATAGGGTTACCATATGAGCCAGTAATTCCACTCCCAAGAGAAGGAAAACATACATCCGCACAAAATTTGTATCCGAATGTTCATAGCAGCATGATTCATAATAGCCAAAAAGTGGGAACAACCCCAATGTCCATCAACTGATGAATGGACGAACCAAATGTGCTATATCCACACAAGAGACTACTATGAAGCTACAAGAAGGAATGGAGTTCCAGTACATGCCATTACATGGATGAACCTTGGAAACATCACGCTAAATGAAAGCCAATTACAAAACACCACATATTATGAGATTCCAGTTACAGGAAATGCCCAGAATAAGCAAATCCATACAGAAAGCAGATGGGTGGTTGCCCGGGACTGGGGGAGGGGGGGCAACGAGGAGCGAGGACTTAATGAGGATGACAATATTCTAAAAGGAGATTTGGTGATGTTTGCACGGCTCTGAACACATGAAAAACCACACAACTGCACACTTCAAATGGGAGAATTTTATGACATGCAAACCGTATCTCAAAAAAACTTGCTAAATCAAAATGGAGAAACGCACCACAGGCCCAGCCTTGGCCCCGGGCCCTCAAAGTCGGGGAGCGGCTGTTGCAATGCACCCCTCTGCGAATGCCACTGTCTCCAGGTTGGACACATGCCGGAAAGGCCCAACTATAGCCACCAAGGCGCACTTCTGCTTCCAGGCCCCATGGGAGTCCCTGGGGGTCTCGCCCCCTGCCCAGCTCTACGGCGACCTCCAGGAGAGCACTCCTGACAAGTCATCAATTTCCCCATCCATATAACAGGACACACTACCAGATGCTCTCTCTCAAGACTCCGTGCTTCCGGCAGGTGCCCTCCAAGCAGGAGACCTGAACCCAGCTGCCAACCAGGGCCAGGAGGTGACAAAAGCGAGCCAAGAGAGCTGGCCTGGAAGGGGCTGTTGCACGCTGTGTGGGCAGCTTCTGCTCAGCTTCCCCGCCGGCAAGCCTGTGGGACAGAAGCCGAGCGTGGTCGCATCTTCCAATTGTTCAACCAAAACCAGAAAGCTGGACTTCGTGTGAAGTCTTCTGATTCATAAATGTCTGTGACAAATTCGAACTCTCATTCCTCTATAATGCACTTTCCAGAACTAACATGCGGGTTGATGACAGGTGGCAGGGCTGCTGGTGAGACCGGGCTGGTGGCAGAGGGCTCAAATCAAATGGCGGTGGGGCCCACGCCAACCGAGGCCTCAACCTATACGCAGCCCTACTCCAGACACTGCGGAGAGTTCTATTCTCATGGCAGCCCTGAGTGCTTGGGACTGTCGGCCAGGCCAATGCCCTGACGAGAAACTGAGGCACAGAGAGTGATGCCACCGGCCCCATCGTGCAGAGAGGGCACGTGGCCCTGCACACACTCAAAACCTGAGCTCTGACCCACACACCATCTGAGCCACTCTGCAGGGGGCTCAGCACGCTCTGTGCCCGGTGCATTGAGCAGGCAGCTTCACTCCAGAACAGGGGCGTGCAGGGGTCTGGTGGGAAACCCAAGCCTCTTGTCTATACAGCCACAGCCTCTCCCAGCAGAGCCCTAGGCAGCCCTGGCACAGTCAGACACATCCTGTTTCGAGACCCCCCCCAAGGGGACCTGGAGGGGACCATCTGTGGGGTAGGGTGGGGAGAGAAAGGTTCAGCTAAGCCCACCCATAAGCCCTCCTCGCATGGCTCTGCTGCTACACAGGGGCCACAGACCCACTTCCACCCCCCACAAAAGGCCGAGACCCCTCCCCAGCTTGCTCCAGGGGCTCCCAGCTCCTGCAGTATGTGATTCTGTTACACAGGGCACAGGCTTTGGTGTCCTGAATCCCAGACAAGCACCACAGACTCCACTCAAGTTTAAAACACCCGCAGGCCAACTGAGAACATCTTCTTGACCCAAAGGGGGATGCGCAATGAAATGAAATAAAGTTTCAGTGGCTGAGCGATTTCAAATGGAGTCGAGAGGTCACTCTGGTGGACATTCTTATGCCCTATATAGATAACACCTCTTAGGTTGTAACGTATTAGAATAGCTAGAAGTAATTATCTGAAACTATCAAACTCCAACCCAGTAGTCTGGACTCCTAACGATGACCGTATAACAATGTAGCTTACAAGGGGTGACAATGTGATTGTGAAAACCTTCTGGATCGCACTCCCTTTATCCAGTGTATGGATGGATGAGTAGAAAAATGGGGACAAAAACGAAATGAAAAATAGGGTGGGATGGGGGAGTGATTTGGGTGTTCTTTTTTATTTTTATTTTTTATTCTTATTCTGATTCTTTCTGGTGTAAGGAAAATGTTCAAAAATAGATTAGGGTGATGAATGCACAACCGTATGACGGTACTGTGAAAAGTTGACTGTACTCCATGGATGACTATACAGTATGTGAATGTATCTCAATAAAACTGAATTTAAAAAGAACACCCACGGGCCAAGACTGGAGAGGAGAGATGAAGGTCTACCAGAGAACAGGGTGAGTGTAAGCAGGTCACTCTCTCCTGCTCCCCACAGTCACAGCCTGGAAATTCTGGGGGGGGCCTTGGAGACTCCAGGGCCTGTAGCATAAGGAGGACAGAGCCCTGCCCTGAGTTCTCTTCCCTGCTCCCAGAAGGAGCTCTGTGACACACAAAGCAGAGCATGCCACCCCATGCTTTTCATCTTCAGTGGTTCTCCACCGCCCTGGGGACCAGCACCCAAATATCCAACCCAGGAATGAACACAATGCCCCAGGCCTGGCCCCTGCCCCCACCCCAGTTCCTTCTCACCCGTCCACAGGGCCTCCTTTCATTACCCCACAAAATGCCCTCTGACCACAGGGCCTTTGCAGGTGCTACTTCCTCCACCTGAAGGACTCTCTTCACACTGCTTCCACCCACCAGATGAAGTCCTCTCATCCCTCATCCTCCGCGGCTCCTTTCATGCACCACCTCCTCCAGGAAGCCTCCCTTGATAGCCTCGCAGAGCACTTTTGCTTCCTTCTACAGGCCGCCCCACAGCCCCTCACTTCACGTCTGGGTGACCACTGGATTCTTTACCCCCTGCGAGCACCCCGAGGGCAAGGATTATGCTGTGTTTTGCTCAACATCAAACGTTCAGTGCATCAGAATGATGAAGAAATGAATTACTGCAAGAGACACCTGGCCTTACCACTTTCTGGAAGTGCATCCACGGGCAATGGGTCACCCCTCTCTGAAATTCATTTTCCCCTCCTGGAAACCCGTGGTACCCTCCTTGCAGGGGCTGTTGCAAGAACTCAAAGGGTTAACAATTACAGAGTTGCTTAAACAGGGCCAGAAATGCCCTACAGTGTTTGCAATTAATATAAACAGTTGTCTGCATTTTAAAGAGTTCCTCGTCTGTTAACCGGAATGTCAAAGTACTCAGAGGAATGTCAAAGTATTCAGAGGCCCTGGTCCCCAAAGATTCTGGTTAAGTGAGGATCTGAGGAAGAGGAAGGGACTGCTTTCCTGCCAAACATTCCTGGGGGACCTCCTCCAGGAGGGGGGCTGCTTCCTGCTGTTCCTGGAGCCCCCAACTTTCTGAGTGTCAACCTGAGTTTTGGGAAGGGCAGCCGGGGCTGGGGAGATGGTCCATGGTCCCCTCCGTCATGCCAGCCTAGTGGGAGACGCCACCCTCACAAAGCCCCCCGAGTGGCTGCAGACGTCAGACCCCCTGCCCCCATCTCGAGGGCCGTGCAAGTGGCTTCCATTAGGCCACATCTGGACACACTCAGCACGGGGCCTGGGGCAATGGCTGAAAGCCCCCTTCTGCGGGGCCCCAGGGTGCCATGGTAACACCGCTGAGGGGTCATCTCTAGCCCCCTCGCCTGCCCCTCCCATGGGCCCCCCACCGGCTGAGCTAGCCAAAGCCACTATCCCACTGGGAGCCTTTCCAACCTCCACCAATCCCCCCAGAACCAGAGGCCAGAGTGCTCCCCCTCCAGGATGCTCCATCGGGGACCCTGGCCTGCTCCCCAAGAGGACTGCAATCACCCACCCTAACCCCTGCATGCCTTGCACCACAAGACCCCTAAAGGGGAGAGGCCACGCCTGCCTTAGTTCCTAGCACAGCTCCCGGGCACACGGCCGGGTGCTCAGTAAATATCTGATGAAGAAATAAGTGGGTGGGCTCACGTCTTAATTACTTACTCAGTAACTACTAAGCTTGGGTGAGTGCTTGACGCGAACCAGCTCACTGACTGTACAGAGGAAGCCTGGCCAGCAGGGACTCTCCTTCTCCATTGTTCTACAGGTAGATGAAGAAACTGAGGCAACGAACCATTAAACCACATGCCTAAACTGCACAGGTGCTGAAGCCAGGGCCCGTGAGGGGGTGGGTGGGTGGATGGACAGCAGGCGGGTGGGCAGGAGGACAGAAGGACGGATGGAGGACAGTGGATGGCTGGCTGCTCTTTGTGTGGCCGGGGTCTAACTCTCTGGGGCCCATTTAAACGCCCCCCTCCTCCCCATGCCTTCCAATCCCTCCTCACCCAAAGGCCGCTGCTCCCCATCCAAGCCCTGCTGAATTCTCCTCTCTGTAAGAACAAAGCCATTGTCTGGGATTCCAAAGGCCCAGAAGTGCAGAGAGGCCTTTGGCAGCAAGAAGTGGGAGAGGGGTAAGGGGGGGGGCAGCTATTTTGGAAACCCTGGCGTCTGCAACCCAAATGCACAGCAACATGTTCCATGTTCCACACTCCGTGCTCCCAGCCAGACGGTAAACCCTCCCAGGGCCACATGTGCACTCAATTACACCCCTCGCCCTGCCCCATGCATGCTCAGGGCTGGCTCGGGGAGTGGGGTGCTGCCCTGGGTCCCAGCCTGCACCTTTAGCTGTGGGAGCTGGAACCCTAATCACACCTCTCTGGCCTCGACTTCCCCTGCTTAGAATGGGGGTGGCGAGCTCACCTCCCTGTCTTTTTGTGAGAATGGAGTCATAGAAATAGGTGCTACCAACCAGAAGGTGCTCTGCAGGCTGGGAGCAGAGTTGTCTGAGCCCATGAGGCTGCATGAGCCCCCAGGACTCACCCCCTTGGCCTGGCAGACCCTCCTCTTGGGCACATGAGCCATTTCTGTCTCCCCAGGGGCCTGCCAGGGCCTGTAGACAGTCAATGTCTAATGAAGGTTTATAAAGTGATGGGAACAGGATCAAACAAGACATACCTGAGATAACCAGACAATTCCCCAGAGCATGCTCAGAGTATAGGCAAGCAGAAAACAGAACTGGGGCGAGCAGAGATTGGACAAGATCCAAAGCCCTGCCAAGGGGCAAGGAGCAATTCAGGGAAGGCTTCCTGGAGGAGGTGCTGCCTACGCTGGCTAGGGGAGCAGTGAGAGCAACTGTGTGGGAGGGGAGACAGTGTGGGGTGTTCACGGAATAGCAGAGAAACCAGCGTGAAGAGGGATGACAGAGAAAGGGGGAAGTCAGAGAGCCTCATTCATTCATTCGTTCATCTACTCATCCAACATTTATAGAGCACCAACTATGTGTCAAGCCCTCATGATGCTGACACTCTACTGGGGGAGACGGGAGATAAACAAGTAAACAAGCAACTACAGACGATCACGTCAAATATCACTAACAGATATCTCACTAAGAGAAAATAAAGCAGAGGAGAGAGGGGCAGGTTGCTCTTTTAGCTGGGATGGTCAGGAAAGGCCTCTCTGAGAAGGGGGCTTCAGGCAGAAGCTGAATAACAGAGGGGGTGAGCCATGCGGACATGTGAAAGAACATTCCAGGAAGAGGGAGTGGCAAGTGCAAAGGCCCTGGGGCAGAGAGGGTGCCACAGCAAGGAGGCCAGTGTGGCTGATGCAGGGAGGAGGATAGGAGAGGAGGTCAGGAGGTCACAGAGACAGAGCATGCCACAACTTGGGCTCACTGTCAGGACTTTACTTCTACTCTGAGGAAGGTGGGAGCCATGGAGGGTGCTGAGCAGAGGAGGGACAAGGGCTGACTTTTGTATTAACAGGATCCCTGGCTTGAAGGGGTGGCAGAGCTGGGAGGGTACCAGGATTTTGCGAGGAGCCCTGCCAAGAGACCACAGCCCCTCCGCTGCCACCTTGGAGACCAAGAACGCAGCTGCACCTGGAGGTCTGTCAGGGAGGATGTGATGGGGGCTGCAGCAGATCTGCGAAGCTTGGCACTTCTCCCCAGGGCACCCATGGACCCTGCTGGGCCCCTGCAAGCCTGCACTTGAGCAGGGAGCTCACTTCCACCCACCCACCCCAACCTCCCCACCCTCCCTGATGCAGCAGAGACCTGAGGCCCCCTGAGGCTACCGTCCCCGGGGCCAAATGTCCCTGGAGGAACAAGGAAAGGGTCTTACCTCTGGGGACAGAATGCACTGAGTTGGGGTCTGTATCCTCCTTTGCCCAGGGATGGGGCAGAATCTGCGGCCGCTTGGGCAGTTCCTGGGTCAGGGGGGCCTGGGTGGCCTCATGAGTTGATGTGGTTGGCACGGTGTGGGCGCTGGGCTTGGCTGGGTCCCCGGGAATGCTTGGCACAGCCTGGGATGGGGCAAGACCTTCCATGCCTGCCCCCGACTCGGGCTGGGCTGCCTCCTGCCCCATGCTGCGGAGAGTGGGCTGGGCGTCTGGGATGAGGTTCTCTTCTGGCCTGGCCCTGACCTCCACTGGCTCCTCCTGGACCGGGAGTGGGGGCTCGGCTGGGCCCGTGTGGGACAGCCCTTGGAGCCCCGTTTCCTCCTCCTCCTCTACCTCTCCTCCATCACTGGCCTCCATCACTCTCTTGGCTTTGGCGTGAGCAGGGGCTGGGGGTCCCAGGGCAGCTGCCACCGTGGGCCTGGGGAGGGCGGCTGGCCACGGCGTCACCCGGATGGAGGCCGGAGGCTGACTCTCGCCTCCGAGGGCGGCCGGGACCCCTGCACCTGCCTGGAGCTCAGCCACCAGGGCCGCCGCTGCTTCCGCCTCGGCCACCTCCTGGTCGTAGCTGTAGGGGTCTTCGTAGTGCCGCGTGGATTCGCCCTCCTCCCTGTCTGAGAAGTTTCCGGTGGCTGTGGCAGCAGCTGGCAAGGCCTCAGCATCTCCATCGCAGCCAGGCAGCCGGTAGCAGATGAGCTCGCCGCCGGCATCGGGACAGTGGCAGGCCCGGCAGGGTGGCAGGTGCACGGTGTGGCCAGCGGGGTACTTGCGGCCGCCGTGGATGCAGCCCACCTGGCCGCACTGGGGGCAGCTGTCGGCCACCACCACGGCCTCGATGCAGTTGGGCGGTAGCTCCGGGCACAGCATGAACTGACAGCTGATCTTGCCGCCGCCGGGTGGGCAGGAGCACTCGGTGCTGCCAAAGTCCACGAAGTAGGACTGGCCGGCGGGCACGCGGCCACGCACGAAGCCACCCTGCAGGCAGTCGTAGTACTGGTAGCCCTCGCAGGCACAGCCCCGCTGCACACACGTGGCGCAGCAGGCGCCTGGCTCCAGCGCCTCCTCGATGCAGTTCTCCAGCAGCGGGCACTCGACGCCCGTGCAGTCCTGCTGGGGGGCCGCCATGCCTCCACGTGGGCCCGCGGTCAAGGCCAGGGCCAAGGTCACGGCCAACCAGGGACCTCGGGGCAGTGTCATCATCCTGCCGTCAGCTCGGGCACCTCTGTCTTCTCCAAAGCCCTGCGGGAGTTGGATAGAGGGCTTGTCAGCAGCTCCGGCAGGGGCATGCACGTGTGCACACAGCACATACACACCGGGACCCAGCCTCAGGCACATGCACGCTGTGTGTGCACATCAGTGGGCTACAGGTGTATTTCCCCACACCTTTGCACTGGCTCCCATGCATGCACACACCCAGCCACATCTGCTCGGACGGACAAAGGCACGGCACGATGCCATTTGGGTGCTCACAGGCGGCACCGCCAATACAGCCCCACGCCTGTTCATGCGGGGCCCCACGGCAGGACCACCCTCACCTTCATTCTGACATGGCCCTCAGGGTCGGGCTCTCCTGCTACAGTCACACACTCACACACACAGAGCTGTACCCTCACACACACACACACACAACTGTGATCTCACTCATGCAAGTCATTCAGAGTCACACTTGCTCACCAGGGCAAACACCCAGCACAACTCGGGGACCCTGGGTTTCCCACATCCTGGTGCCAGGCATGTGCTACACACATTGTCACTCACACACCCTGCCCCACAGTCACCCGTGCACAATGTCAGACTGTCTCACACCCAGCCATGCCCACACGCCAGGCAAGGCACACCCACAGGCTGTCTCATCCCACGTGTGCACACGCATGCACACACACAACCACCTGAAAGATTTATCTCCCTGAAGAACGAGATTTTGCCCAGCCACCCGCTGAGAGGACCCGTGGTCAGTGGTCTAAGACGCTGGGCAGGAACAACACCCCACAAGAGACCCCACCACAAGTCCTAGGCTTTGGCACAGCCAACTAAGCCCCTGGTTGCAGCCTACCATACACCCCAGGGCTCAGGAACACCCCAGGAGACCCCTCTGAACTGCAAGGTCAGCCCCAGAGGACGCTCCAGCCAACCATCTCCACCACAACAGCAAACGTAACCATCATTTCCAGAATTCTCCAGGACACCTTGCTGTCCCCTCCACACACACACACACACCCAAGTCCAATGGAGTGTCCTCTACTCTTTTCTCTCTCTGTCACCACGGCCCAAGCCTCAGGCCCCATCTGCCTTCTGGAACATTCCCCAGCCATCTCCCTGCCCCACCCCCATTCTACCCCTTTCCCTGACCCTAACACACCACTGCCCCAAACTCTGCTCCAGTTTTGTAACTGAGCAGCTAGGATTTAGGAGATGATTATGATTTATGAATCATACACATATTCCTTTTTACTTCCTGATATATTAGAATAGACAGAGATAAACACCTGAAATCTCTGAACTGTAATCCAAATGTCTTGATCTCTGATAAGGATTGCACAGAAGTAGAGCCTTTATCTTGCGTTTGTAAAAACCTTGTGACTGGCCCTCACCCATACCCTCTCATCCAGTTTTTCAACTTCAGTCTTATGATCACTAAAGACAGCCCCTAACGTTTATTAACGAAGGGCCTTGAATCAGCCCAGAACTAACCCAACCCAATTCCAAGGCTATCTTGATAGACGGAGCTGATCTAACCAAAACGGGCCCACCTGACATGTGCAGTAGCTTCAACTTTAACCTACAAGTCACCTATACTTCATTACAATACTAAAAATCACGCTCATCGTCATCTTAAGGCTGCAATTTTCTTACATATGTTCTGTGACTAAGCATCTAACCAATCTGCACATTCTCAATAATTATCATTTCTTAACCTCATCATCTTGAGCCATTGTGCTCATTATCCCAAAACCTGCCTATCTTTTCATTAAAACTATCAAAGTTACTGCTGTTCAGGGAGGCAGATTTTTAGGCCAATAGGCCGTCCAGTCTCCTGCTTCACACTTAGCAACAAACTCTTTCTCTCTTTAAACCTCAGTGTCTCAGGAATGATCATTTGAGTGCATCAGGCAGAGAACCCTCCACTTTTGATCAGTATCAATTTGGCAACCCAAATGGGACAAAGATTCCTAAGAAACAAGGAGTCCAACTGCCCGAAGTTCTGGAGCCCCAGCAGGACAAGTAATTGGGCCTTTTGCAGCTGCTAGACTCTTAATCTAGAGGCTAGGCAACTGGGTTTTCCTCTGTTCTGCCGGCACTCCAGACCCTCCGTGCCTTAAAAAGCTTCAAAGAGAGGAACAATTTCCAGTTCCAGGTCCTGACATCTGACTGGGTGAGTTGGTCATCAAGGTAGAAGCGGATCGAGTCCCCTGGACCTGGGCTTGAGGCCAGGGTCCCACTTCCAGAGCGATCCCCCTTGCTCTGACCTCCACACCTTTCTGTTTTCTGGGATCCATTCTATACAGGGTTTGAGGCCCTGATCTGCATTTGTCTGTACAGGCTTCAAGACCATGCTCTGAGTTTGTCTGTTGAGTGCACCCCTGGAAAATAAGTAATCCAACAATTAATTGGTATTTAATGAAATTAAGTATACCTGTTTAACCGTTAACTGGTGTGTTACTTAGGTATAATAAGTGTTTAATGCCTGTTTAATTGTTAAAAGTGTGTTCAATCTAGTTATTAATTGGTGTGTTACTTAAATATATAGAAACTGCTAAGTATCTGTTTAAATTTGTTAGTTGGTATGTTACTGCATTTGTATTGTTCACGTGTTCCTAACTGGTTACTGATTGTGGAAATTTTTTAAAATGGGAAATTCTAATTCTAATAGCATTCCTGAATTAGAAAAATTATAAAGATTTTAGTTACAAGCCTATGAGAAAAACAAAAAAAAATAGTTTACTTCTGTAACACAATCTAGCCTCAGTATGATTTAGAATCAGGAAAGAAATGGCCTGAAAATGTTTCTATAGAAAAGGACACTGTGTTACAGCAGATTTGTTCTGTAAAACAGCAGAAATGGGAGGAGATGATGTGTATTCAATCCTTTATTTGTCCCTCTCAAAAGTGTATTTCTGTTTTTTTGTGTGGCTAACTTTCTAATTGTGTCTGTCTGCTTGTTCAAGGTATATTTTCATACCACCAGATGATAATAACAAATTAACAAAAAAATTATTAAAGAGCTCTATTTGAATTGCTTAAAGATAAATAAGTGCATATATAAATAAATTAGTACTGCTTATATACATAAATGTATTATATATATATGTATATATAAAAATTAGTACTCCTGGAGTCCCAGAGAAAAGGGAAAAAATACCCTCTAGGCACCAGGTTTCAAAGCCTTGGTACATATAATCATTGTAAACAAACCCGCACATCAGTAAGAAACTGCCCCTGGAATTTCCCTAAATCAGCAGAAGGACGTCAGAGGGCTGCCTCCAGAAAAGGCAAAGGCCTTTTCTAATTGTCTGGGTCACAGCTTTAATGAAACGGATCTAATAACTGGAATCAATTAAAAGAAGTGTATAAGAACTCTCATCAACACTAAGGCCACCTTAGGAATCTTAAATCCCACCACCCTCATGTAAAACTTTTGAAACCAGGCCTCCCTCATTCTTTCTGTCTCACCAATCCCTGCCCTCAGGGCCTAACCAGCTAAGGCAGCTATGGGGAAAGGGCTGGATGCAGAAAGATGGGGGAGGCTGGGCTTGGTTTAGAATTCTTTCTACTGGGTTGGAGATTAGAAATGGCAGGACTAGAAAAAATGCTGCAGAATAGGCCATGTTTGTTCAAAAAGAATTCAGAATAAAAGTGTGGAGTTTTATCAAGGATGTGTAGGGCAAAGCCTGAGTGACTATGGAAAGCTGTAGAAGGTTTGTATAACATTCATGTGTCCAAATTAACAGGGTTGAAAGAGAAGATAAGTAACTTCTTAAACTTCCACTCAAACAGTAGCCTAACGAGACAGGTTGCATAAACGGAGCAATGTACCTGGCAATGATGACATTTATATAAAATATAATAAAACTGAGGATACGCTGATGCTTCAAATATATCCTATTTAAGGAGTCAGTTGAGTTTAGTAAGAAATACAAATGAGATTTTTGTATCTTCAATTATCTGGATTTCAAAGAATCTGGCTTCTTCATTACTCTGTCATTTGTTACCACCGTATATGGAAGAATCCGGACTTGTAGTGGCTTTGTTTATGTCAGTCCACATATTTTTGATGAGTATATTATATAATCAGATTAGTAAGTATTGTCACGAATGGGGACCACATAATGCTTAGCTTCAAGGAGTTCATATGCTACTTGAATATACTTGTATAAGACAGTAGTTTTTAAAGCACTTGTCAATTATCTTAAGGGGGTAAAAATGCTGGAGGAATTCAGGAAAAAATAAAGCAGATAGATAAAGAATGACCTAGGGGAAGACCTCATAGAAGAGAAGACACTTGTAAGGTCTTTGAATAAGAGAGTAGCATTTGAAAAGGTGGAGCTCTGAACCATATTTTTAGAAGCCAAAACTTAAATTTTGTGAGCTAACATATTCCTGGTATTATTTAGTACTTGAGAATAATGTGAAGAAAATGTTGAGTTTTTTTTCAGTATATAAATCCCTTAATTATTTAGGAGCTGATTATATTTCAAACTTGGGCTCTTCTGACCTTTTGTGGTGCTAGACTGGACCAAGAGATTTTAGGCATATTGTGAGGTGTACCCGTCTCTCTAAGAACAACAACCAGTTTCATTCCTCTACCCCATAATGTTGACGCCCCTTCTCAGCATGAAGAAGTTAGAAGAGTCGTCATCCAGATATTCCTCAAGATTGAGAGAATGATCAAGTAAGAGGGAAAAGTTGTAACTGAGAAGTTAGGATTTCGGGGATGATTATGATTGCTGAATCATTATATAGACATTCTTTTCTACTTTCTCATATATTAGAATAGACAAAGAGAAATACCTGGAATCTCCAAACTATAATCCATCTGCCTTGATCTCTGATAATGACTGTATAACAATAGAGCCTTTATCTTGTGCCCTTGTTATTGTAAAAAACCTTGTGATTGGCCCTCACTTGTACTCCCTTACAGTTTTTCAACTTTAGAGTCTTATGATTACTAAAGACAGCCCCTAATGTTTATTAAAGAAGGGCCTTCAATCAGCCTAGAACTAACCCACCCAATTCCAAGGCTATCCTGATAGATGGAGCTGATCTAACCAAAATGGGCCTGCCTGACATGTGTGCAGCAGCTTAGACGTCAACCTATAAGTTACCCATACCTCATTATAATACTAAAAATCACACCCATCATCATATTAAGCCCGCCGTTTTCTTTCACATGCTCTGTGACTAAGCATGTAATCAATCTGCGCACGCTCAGTAATAAGAGCACCTCTACTGACATCATCTGGGACTACTGTGCTCCTCCTAAGACCTACCCATCTCTTGATACTATAAAA
>PVKY010004603.1:0-18958 GCA_004027775.1 Bradypus variegatus
TTTTTTTTTTAATAATAAACTTTATTTTTAGCACAGATTTAGGTTTGTAGAAAAGTTGCTCTGAAAGCACAGTTCCCATATAACCACACACACACACACACATTCCCATATTATTAACATCTAGCTTTCATGTGATAATTTGTGACAATGTATGAACCACTTTTGTTACATTGTTACCAACTAAAGTCCACAGTTTCCATGGGGGTTCCCACTTTTTTGTGCATAGTTTGGCGAGATCTCAGGTCTTGACTTGGGGTCCTGGATAATTTTTAGGAGCATAAAGAGACCCCAAGCTCCAGCAGCAGAGACCTGGAGCACTGCTGTGAAATTCCAAGGTGTGGACACCCCCTGCCCCCCGCCCCAGGCCCACCTGGCTGTGATGTCATCAAAGAGGCTCCACACACTTCCATCTGGAACATTCTCTCCACCGTCTTCAACCCCTTCCCGTGTATTCCAAAGCCCCAGCAAACATGGCTGACTCTTGTTCTTTGCAGTTCTTTCCTGTTCTCTGAAGTTGCACCAACACTGAATTAGAGAATCTGAACCAGGGCTCCTGGGGAAATGTGGAGTCAGCTTCCTGCCAGCCTCTGGTCACAGCATTTTCATCAACCGATCGATACACAACTTTGTTTTCTGTGTGTTTCTGTTTAATGATACAGTATTTAACAGATATTGTTGATTCAATGACATTGAACTCTCAGCCAGCAGCGCTCTAACTTGTGCCTCAACGAAGCTGATCTAACACACGCATTTTCTCCATAAGGCATGTCGCAGCTTTTTGTGCTCAGGAACACGAGACACTGCGGCAGTACCCTCGGAGGCTGTTTTAGGCAGGATATCATCAACAAAACATACAAACATGAGCAAAGCGTGGCACTAAAGTCACCACGAAAAGGACACATGTAGCACGAGTGCTGAAACAAGATCACAGAGCATTGCCTTGTCTGACCTCAGCTGGGAACGTGTGTGTTGGGCGACTCAAAATTTTTCACCGCTCTGCGTGTGTCCATGGATGACTGAAAAGTGTGACCAATATTGCTTTTGGATCTACAAATACAGTTTTGGAGAGTAGACAAGTTCACAAATACAGAATCCACAAGTAACGAGGATCGGATGTCTCTCGCCTCCAGGAAGCCCTCTTGGAGCCCCCAGGACCCCTTTGCGTCTCTGGGGCACTTTCTTCTTTCTCCCAGGGAACCTGCAGAACAGGGAATGGGGTTGGCATGGGCATCCTTATGTCCCCAAGGGCCCAACCCAGGGACCGATAAACCCAGCATCAGGAAGTGTTTGCTGAATGAATGAACATCTGCCCTGACTGTGGTCTTTGTTGAGAAAACGGAACACAAGGGTTGACGAGTCTGCTGACAATGAGATGCAGTGCAGACTCTGACATAGCTCTCTGGGGTTTACCTACTGTTTGCACTGTTCATTTCTTCTATGAATGATTAGATTTTTAGGATTAGGAAGAGTCTTGAAAATCATCAAGTCCAGGGGTCGGCAATTTCTTTCTGTAAAGAGCCAGACAGTAAGGATTTTCGGCTCTGGAGATGATGCAACTCGGCCATTGATGATAGTACATGAGCGGACACGGTTGTGTCCCAATAAAACTTTATTTACAAATTCAAGTGGTGGGCCGCAGTTTGCCTTAGATGATAGGTAAGTGAGCAGATGCAGTTGTGCCCCAATAAAACTTTATTTTATCTGCACCCAGCATCATGGGATGGGGAATATCTTCTTGACCAAGAGGGGGGATGTGAAATGAAATGAAATAAGTTTCAGTGGCTGAGAGATTCCAGAAAGAGCTGAGAGGTCACTCTGGTGGGCACTCTTATGCACAATATAGACAACCCTTTTTAGGTTCTAATGAACTGGAATAGCTAGCAGTAAATACCTGCAACTATCAAACTACAACCCAGAACCCTTAAAACTTCAAGATGATTGTACAAAAGTGTAGCTTATGAGGGGTGACAGTGCGATTGTTAAAGCCATGTGGACCACACTCCCCTTTGTCCAGTGTATGGATGGATGAGTAGAAAAACGGGGGCAAAAAAAAAAAAAGCACCCAGTGTTCTTTTTTACTTTAATTGATCTTTTTCACTTTAATTTTTATTCTTATTACTTTTGTGTGTGTGGTAATGAAAATGTTCAAAAATTAATTTTGGTGATGGACGCACAACTGTATGGTGGTACCGTGAACAACTGATTGCACACTTTGTATAACTGCAGGGTATGTGAATATATCTCAATAAAACTGAATTATTAAAAAAAAGATGAAGTAGGAAAGATGTTGACAAAGTAAGAGCCACTTTAGGAATAAATGATCTGTATGATATATATTTTTTCTTATAACTCATTGTTGGTTCAGCTACAAGGGCGGAAATATCAGAAGAATACAGTTCTACCGGGTTATTAGAATTGGCAAACTACCCAAGGGCAGGGTTTTGGGCAGGCCTGGTTCTTGAGTCAGACAGCCACATTTGAATCCCAGCTTCCCCTTCTCACTAACTGTGACTTTGGGAAAATGACTTATTCATTAATTTTCTCACTTACCCAATGGAGTTATTAACAACATCATCCTGGAATTGTAGCAATGATTAAATTATATGGTGTGTATAAAACACTAACACAATGACTGGTACAGAGTAATCAAGCAATAAATGGTAGTTATTACTAAAAAAACAAAAAACAAAAATACAAAAAAACAAGTGGTGGGCCACAATTTGCCTTAGATGATGGGCAAGTGAGTGGGCGTGGCTGTGTCCCAATAAAACTTTATTTACAAAACAAGTGGTGGGCCACAGTTTCACAGCCCTGGGTCTAGCCTGACATTTTCATTTGGTAAGGGAGGAGTTTGCCCCGGGTCACATGGTGAGTTAGCAGCAGGGCCAGGCCACCTGTCTGGTCCTGCCCTTTGACCTCTCAGCTGGCTTCCATGGGGTCAGTTAGGTGCTCATTTCCTCCACTAATTGAGCTGGAACTTTCCAAGATGCTTCAGCAGGTGGTGACGAGAAAGCCCAGTGTGGACACGGTTACATCCGCCCACGTCTGCGGTGACTGCTGTGTGGCAGTTTGGACGGACGGGGCAGGAAGGGAACTTACCTTTACATCGCCGCTGCCCAGTTGGGACCCTGCTACCTGACACTTCCCGAAAGAGACTTGGAGAAGTGCCGGGTAAAGGATGAGACTGTTGGCTTTGGGATTAGATGGCCCTGGATTTTCATTCTGCCCCACAATGAACTGAGGTCAAGCCATGTCCTCACTGCTGAGCTTCATTTTGGGGGGCCATGAACTGGGGGAAACAACCCACCTCAATGGCATGCTGTGTGTGAAATACCCACTTCGGTGCTTGGCGTGGGGAGGCCTGATCCTGGTCTGGATTCACTCGGCATGGCCCCATTGGGTCTCATGTTCCAGCATTCACGCCCCCTCTTGAATTTGGGGGACTGTGAGTTGCTCCTAACAAATAGGATACAGCAAAAGCAGGGAGCTGTCACTGCCAAGATTAGGTTACAAATGTCTTGTAGGAAGCTCTCTCTCTCTTGCTGGCTTTGAGGGAACAGGTTGCCATGTTGGGGGGGCCTAAGTGGCCAGGATGGGGGTTTGAATTGTGGACCCCGATTTGGCCATGTTCTTGGGCTTGATGAGCATCCTGGTGGGTGCGACCTCATTGTCACTAAGATCTCTTGTGGCTGTTACTTCAGGTAAGGTGTGGCCCCGCTGAGTCAGGTCTGGCTTTCATCTGACTACTGGGATCCTTCATAAGCAGAATGGACATCAGAGGGAGAGAGAAGCCACAGGGAACAGCCAGAAGGTGGAAGTCAACGGAAACTGGAAGAGAAAGAAGATGCCGCCATGTGCATTGCCACGTGACGGAAAAGCCATAGAACCCCAGAGAAGATTGCCGGCCAGCCAGAAGATATTGACCTCAGTAGGAAGCAAGCCTTCTACCCTCTGAAACTCTGAACCAATAAATTTGTGTTAGGACAACCCGTTGCATGGTGTGTTGGTTTGAATGTGTTATGTCCCCCAGAAAACGCCATATTATTTGATGCAATCTTGAGGGGGAGACGTTTTAGTGCTGATTAGATTGGAATCCTTTGAATGTTTCCATGGAGATGTGCCCCACACACTGTAGGTGATAACTCTGATGAGATCATTTCCATGGAGGCGCAGCCCCACCCATTCAGCCTGGGACTTGATTATTGGAGCACTATATGAGCTCAGACAGAAGGAGCGAGCTTGCTACAGTCAAGGGAGACACTTTGAAGAAAGCACAGGAGCTGAGAGAGGAGCTGCAGATGAGAGACAGTTTGAAGATGGCTGTTGAAAGCAGACTCTTGCTCCGGAGAAGCTAAGAGAGAACAAATGCCCCAAGAGCAACTGAGAGTGACATTTTTGAGGAATTGCAGCCTAGAGGTAAAAGCCATTCTGAAACCAGAACTCTGGAGCAGACTCCAGCCACGTGCCTTCCCAGCTAACAGAGGTTTTCCAGATGCCATTGACCATCCTCCAGTGAAGGTACCAGATTGCTGATGTGTTACCTTGGACGCTTGATGGTCTTAAGACTGTAACTTTGTAACCAAATAAACCCCCTTTTATAAAAGCCAGTCCATCTCTGGTGTTCTGCATTCTGGCAGCATTAGCAACCTGGAACACATGGTATTTGGGGAACTAAAAGAAGAAGGGATTTGGAAGCAGCCTCCAGCCAATAGCCAGCGAGGAACCGAGGCTCTCAGACCAAAACCTAAAACCTACCAATGACTTGTGAGCTTGGGGGGCAGATTCTTTCCACTTCAGTCAAACTTTCAGATGAGAACCTAGCCCTGGCTGACACTTTCCTTGAAGCCTGGCAGAGCTAAGCTGTACACAGATTCCTGACCCACAGAAATTTGTTTGAAGCCACAAAGTTCTGGGGTAATTTGTTACGCAGCAGCAGATAAGCAGCGAATACACAAGAGTTTTGTATGCATTTCCAGCCTCTACCCTAGTCTGGATTTTCTCGAGAAGTAATTAGCTACCACCTTGGGAATGAAAGGGTGGGCATTTGAAAAGGGAGAGCTAAGAGGCTGGGTCAAGTCCCCATGCAGTCTGGTGAGTTGAGGAAGTCCTTTTGTAGCTCTTAGCCTCAGTTTCCCCACTGTGACTGGGATGATATCTCAGCAACACGCTGTAATTCTAAGGACAACTTTGGGCACCCAAAGAGGGTCTGGCCCCCACAAAGTGCTTGGTAGGTGCAAAGGCCAATCTCTGGGACCATTGCATGAGATCAGCTGGACAGATGGGCAGCCCCCATCACAGATGGGGAAACTGAGGCTGAGAGCAGAGAAAGAGCTCAAGAAGGCAGGGTCAGGGTGGGAATCCAAGTCTCCCAGGGGCAATGTCTGTGTGCGGCGTCGGGATTGGGCTGGCGATGTCTTCTTTGACCCTCTGTCCACTGCTTTCCCACCAGGAATGAGTGTGGGAAACACTTCCCAAGCTTGGGTGGGCTTAACTGCAAAGCATGCTGGGAGACCCTTGGGGCTCAGGGTGCAGGAGGCTGTGGGCTGGGGGTTCCTTTGGACCCAGCAGGCCATTTTAGTGGCTTCGGTTAACTGAGCACCCACTCGGATCCACTCCCAATTAATAATACTTGCAATGGCCCAAGATGTTTGGGTCTCAGAGAGGTAAAGCCATATTCTCAGAGTCACACAGCTACAAGATCCCCTGAGGCTGATCCCCTGCTCATACCTCCTGGTCTGCAGCATCCTAGAACTGCTGTCCGCGAGAAGTGCAAACTTCCAAGCCACAGTAGTTTGCTTGATAAATATTCTTCTGGCTCCTTCCTTCCCTTTTCTGGATGGGGAGCAGGGCAGAGGTACCGCTTCACAGTTAAAAGCAAAAACTTCGCAAATTTCTCCGTGTTGGAGGAGGAAGCCACGAGCAGGGACAGGGAAAGACTAGAATGTACCGTGTGGTGTTGGAATGGAATCAGAAGTTTCTGTATGAACTCGTGGCTGTTAATAGCCTCATGCCACTAAATATAGATTCGTGTGTATCATATTCATGCATGTATTTCAAACTCTGACAGTTTGCCTTGGGCTGTCCCAATTTCAGCTCTGAAAGACCCATGTTCCAGGAGTCCCCAGGATGGGGTGGGGTGGGGAGGTCTACGGCAATGACGCCCCAGCAGCGACAAGCACACTCTGCCCCAGACTTTGGTTTTTAAACACCGTTTCCGCTGAAGGAACCGGGGATGCTTGGAGAACATGCTGACCTGGGGCCGGGGCAGGACAGGCATGAGACGAGCCTAAAAACCTTGAACCTGTCACTTTCCCTCGCCGTGCCTCAGTTTCCCCATCTGCCCAATGGGGATAACAATTACCTACCATGGTGGATTGATCGTGATCCCCAAAAGATGTGTTCCCTGGAACCACAGAACATGACTTTATTTGGAAAAAGGGGTTTCTGTGGATGGAATGAAGGTAAAGATTGAGAAATGAGATGACCCCAGATTAGGGCAGGCCCCAAATCCAACAAGTGTCCTTATAAGAAGCAGAGAGGGCACAGACACACAAGGAGGGAGATGGCTGTGCGAGGCAGGGCTAGGCCGAAACTAGAATTGTTGCAGCTACAAACCCAGGGGACTCCGGGACCACCAGAAGCTGGCAGAGGTGGAGAAGATTCTCCCCTCGAGCCTTTGGAGGGAGCCTGGCACTGCCAACCCCTAACTGCAGACTTCTGGCCTCCAGAGCTGCAAAAGAACACATTCCTGGTAGTAGGAAATTAATGCACCAGCTCCTTGGATTCTTGCAACGACTGAGGAAGATGACCTTGTGTGCCCAGGTTTCCAGGACTGAGGCATCTTGAAGGGACTTTGGAAAGTGGCTGCTCACCCTGCTCCTGTTAGGGTTAGACCCCAGCACCCCGCAGCTCCGTGGCCACCCCATCTTTCAGGCCACGAGAACCTCTGACTCCATCCAGGACAAAGCAGGCCACTGAGGTGACGCTGCCAGCTAAAATTAGCCTGGACTCGAGAGCCAGACTTCAGAGTCCTCGCACCTGCCCGGGATGGCAAGGTCAGCCTGCCCGGTCCACTGTCCCCGCAGCCGGCCAGGGGCTGGGGAGCTATTTTGGAACAATCTGTTCTCTCCAGATCTGATAACCTAGAACATTCGTGCGGAAAGAGCTGGCTTCTCTCAAACATCCAGCTGGGGCCTGATGAAGCTCTCCGGGCACTTATACAGAGGCAGATTTTGTAATCCCAGCCTCAGACTTCATGTCTCCAGTTGCTTTGCAGAGCCTCTTCCCAGCGTACAGTGGGGAAACTGAGGCTCAGCGAAGGGGAATTCCTCTCTCAATGGCATGCAACCCAGGGTGGGAACACATTGGAGACAGCCATGAGTCTGCACTCTTTCTCCTACTTTTAAAAATTAAGGGATCAACAATTAAATGCCCTTCAACAGATGAGTGGATAAAGAAAATGTGATATATATACACAATGGAATATTACACAGCAGTAAAAAGGAACAAGGTCATGAAACATATGACAACATTGATGAATCTTGAAGACATAAAGCTGAGTGAAATAAGCCAGGCACAAAAGGAGAGATATTGTATGTTACCACTTATGTGATCTGTGAAAAATGTAAAATAAATATTTTATGTCGTAGAATGTAGGGGACCTAGAGAGAGACAGAAACCAGTGAAGGGGGAACGACAATCTAATAAGAACAGGTAAGCTATTGAGGGTGATCTCACTGGTATGGGAATGCTCAGGAATGATTATGGTTTGTTAATTTTCTTGGGGTATGGTAGGAACATGTTGGAAGCAATACAATTATTTTAGGTTATTTGCTTTTCTTATTCCTTTGTTTTGTTGAATTTTTTTAATTTTTTGATGAAGTGAAAAGAAGCTATTGCATTAAAATTAGCTGCAATGTAGTTATTTTAGGTTATTTGGTTTTTCTTATGCCTTTGATCATGATTTGTTAATTTTCTTGGGGTATGGTAGGAACATGTTGGAAGCAAAGTAGTTATTTTAGGTTTTTTTTTCTTAATCCTTTGTTTTGTTTGAAATGTGTTTTTGTTTTTTAATTTTTCAATAAATAAAGTTTAAAAGTTAAAAAAAATTAAGGGATCGTATATATGCAGTAAAATTCACCCATTTTGGTGCACGGTTCTGCAAGTTTTGACAGATGCAGTCATGAAGCCGTCACCATGGTGAAGACATAGAGCAGTTCCATCACCACAAACCCTCAGTTCCTCTGCTGGCGATTTCTCCACCCACCCCCAGCCCTTGGCAACCACTGATCAGTTTCCCATCTGAGTAACTTTGCCTTTTCTAAAATGTCCTATAAATAGGAGTTGGGAGTATACGGTCTTTCAAATCTGGCTTCTTTCACTTTGTGAGGTGGTTTGAAGTGCTGTACCCCAGAAAAACATGTTCTTAAACTTAATCCATCCCTGTGGGTGTGAACCCATTGTCAGTAGGAACTTCTGATGGGTGACATCAGTAAAGGTGTGGCCCAACTCAATCGGGGGTCTTAATCCGATTACCAGAGTAAGCAGAATGAAATTCAGACACAGAGAGAAAGCCATGGGAAGCAAGAAGCTGAAGGTCAACGGAAACTGGGAGAGGAGGGAGAACCCAGGAGAGCCTCCATGTGCTTGGCCACGTGACAGAGGAGCCAGGACCAAGGACCGCCGGCAGCCAGCCCCGGAAGAAAGCATCGTCTGATGATGCCTTGATTTGGACTCCTCCTTGCCTCAAAACTGTGAGCCAATAAATTCTCATTGTTTAACCCAGCCCATTGCATGGTATTGGCTGTGGCAGCCAGAAAAGTAAAACACTTTGCAAATGCACTGAGATTCATTTGCATTGCTAAATATATTGGAAGTTCATTCCTTTTCATTGCTGAGTAGTATTCCTTTGTCTGGATGGATGTGGTTTCTCAGCTATTCCCCTGTTGAAAACATGTGGGTTGGTTCCAGTTTTGTGTTATTATGCAAATAGCTGCTGTAAACATTTGCAGGGAGGTTTGGGTGTGAATGTGACTGGGTTATATGGCTGAAGTGTGTGTATCATTTTCTAAGAAACTGCTAAGCTGTTTGCCTTAATGGCTATAGCGCTCTGCATTTTCACCAGTGATTTGTGAGGGTTCTAGTCGCCCGATGTCTTCGCCAGCACTTAGCACAGTGAGTCTTTCTAATTCTAGCCACTCTGACACTTGTGTAGTGGCACTTCATTGGGATTTTCATGTTTGTTCCACGTGCTTATTTCATGCCATCCAAGTATCTTCTTTGGTAAAGTGTCTGTTCAAGTCTTTTGCCATCTTTATGGGGTTCTTTGTTTTCTTATTATTGAGCGTTTTTTTTCCTTACAGCTTTATTGAGGTATAACTGACATACAATGAACCACACGTATTTAAAGTGTACAATTTAATAAGTTTTGATGTATGTATACGCCCAGGAAACCATCACCACAATCGAGACAGTGAACACATCATTCCTAGGAGTTTCCTTGGGACCCTCAGCCGTCTCTCCCCCAACCCCAAGGAACCACCCATCAGCTTTCTGTCACTAGAGACTAGTTTGCCTTTTCTAGGATTTTATAGAATGGAGTTACGCACTATGATTCTTTTTTGCCTAGCTTTTTCCCTCTGTCATAATGAATTTGAGGCTGTTGTCTGTCCATCCCTTTTCGTTGCTGAATACTATTTCATTATACGGATAGACCACAATCGTTTATCTGTTCACCTTTCGATGGACATTTGGGTTGTGTCTAGTTTGGGGTTATAACAAATACAATTGCTTTGTTTTATTTGCAACTAAACAAGCTTGAGCATCTGTGTTAAGTCTTTGTATGAACACGTGCTTTCCTCTTTTGAGCAGGTAACTGGGGTGGAATGGCTGGGTCATGGGCTAGGTGTATATTTTTAAGAAACTGCTAGACTGTCTCCCAGTGATGGCACCATTTACATGGTCACCGCATTTGCGAGACCCAGTTGTTCCCCATCTTCACCAGCACCTAGTATGGTGCGTCTTTAATTGTAGCCACTCTAGTGGTGTGAGGTGGTATCTCATTGCAGTTTCAATTTGCATTTTCCTGTTGCCTAATGATGCTGTGATTTACATGTCATCTCTACATTCGTCTTTATACTAAAGCATCTTTTGAATCTTTTGCCCATTTTAAAATTGGGTTTTTGTTTCCTTATTATTGAGTTTTGAGGATTCTTTATATATGATGGAGACAACTCCTTTATCAGATATGGGATTTGCAAAGATTTTCTCCCTGCCAGTGGCTCGTCTTTCATTTCCAGACCAGCCTCATTCTTAACAATCCCAGTCGCCCATCAATCCTTCAGCTACCCTTGAACAGCCGTGGGACTCGAACCCACTCTCCCTCAAGAAACAAACAGACACAGAGAAGGGGAGGGTCACTGGGCCTCTCAGTGGCAAAGCCTGGATTTGAACTCAGGTCTGCTCGACCCCAAACCCAAGACTTTGCCCACCATCACCACCTCTTCCCTGGGTCCATGAGGATTGTTCCAAAGGAAACCCCAAGCATCTCTGAGGACACAGACCCCTGCCCCGACTGTTTCTACACGTCTCGAGACTGAAAGCCCAAGAATTTATCAGTCAAGCCCCCAGGGTTCACTGACAAGGATTTATTGGCTGTGCCCTCGCGCTGAGCCTCGGACGGCATGCGAGAGGATGAGTTTGGGGGCGTTACAGCCTCAGAACCCACCCAGCTCCGGGATATCACCCAAACAAGGCACTTTCCCGACGGTGGCGGCGATCTCCACTCCACCCTGCGCTCCGGGGAGATGCACCTCCCTCACCTGGCCGAGAAGGAGACGGCAGAGGCTCCCAGCCTCACCCAAAAGCCAGTTCCCGGCCTGCCTGGCAGCAGCACAAGGCTTGGCACAGAGCAGGCGGCTGTGCGTTTGTTGACTGACTATACGAGCCAGGATAAAGGACACCGGCCTGAGGGAGGCCTAACGCTTCCAGGACCCAATGGGACGAGCGGCGGCCCCCTGCACAGAGCGGGGTCTTGGGAATCCCGGCCCAAGCTCGGGGGCAGCCTGAAGCCGAGGATGAAAACAAGCCACCCCCATCCTCGGGCTCTCGGGTCGGGCCCAGGCGTGTCTCCTTCGCGACGAGTCACTCGTGTGCTGCTCTGACCCACGAGGACAAAGGCTCTAAGATGCAAAGCCGTTTTCAGCCGTAACGAGCAACCATCCTTCCCTCCCCTCCTGACGGCACGGCCTGTGGGAGCTCATTAAGGTCTTCTCATGTCCATGAGCCCTTCTCCGGCCTCGCAGGAGCTCTGCAGGACAGCGGTGGGCTGAGTCTCCCGGCCTCTGCACAAAGGGGAACTTGAGGACCAGAGAAGGCAAGCAACCTGGCCAAGGATGCCCAGCAAGAGCTGGGAACGTCTGGGCACAGGAGCCTGGGCAGGGGAGACTTCGCAGTCACTGGGCGCCCCCACCTCTGACCCCCCCATGTCGGGTGCAGCGGTAGGTATGTGGTACAAGGGAGCTGGCGAGTCTTCCAGAGTCCAGATGCAATATTAGAGAGGGGGGAGGAAAATAGGACCAAGGGGAGCATTGCCGGATTCCAGATGCTCCCCAAAAGCTCCAGGCGGGCCTGGCAGAGACAAAAGGGGGCCCATTCCTACAAACCCCCACATCAGCCCTCGGGGGTGGGCCGATGGCCCCAGTTTGCAGATGGGGAAGTCGAGGCTGAGAGGGGGAGATGAAGACAGGACGCCCCCCTGCCCGGCTCTGGGGGTCCCAGGTCTTCTCCCCAGCCCCCCCTAATCTGCCTTCTTCGTCTTCTTCTTCCTGGAGCCTTCGGTCAGCTCCTCCTTGGACTTGGCCAGCAGGGGCGAGAGCGGCGGGCCGGGGGCCCCGTGGTTGTGGGGGTGCTCACCCCCCGGGCCCGTCCCGAATAGCACGGGGCAGACGTAGCCCTCCAGGACGTCAAAAGGGGAGCTGTGGGAGTGCGTGGCCGTCAGGAACACCTGAGGAGGTGCGAGGGGACAGGGAGGCAGGGGCAGGGGGTGGGAGAGAGTGGGGGGCATGGGGAGGAGAGGGGGTCAGCACGGTCAAGGTCAGAGGTGGCCCAGCCTGGCCCCCACCCCTGGTGGCCTACACCCCCAGGACACAGGCCTTTTGGTGCTTGTGCCAGGAGGGCCCTGGGCACACCGGGGTGTTTGGCCATCCCCCGCCCTTTGCCCCCACCCCGGGCTCCGAATGGAACCATGATGACCTTCTGCTCCCTGAAGACCCTTCCCCAGTGGGGGGATACAGAGAAACAGCCCACCCTGGTCTAGCCAGAGCCCCCAACCCCCAGTGTGTGCCTTCCCTCTGCTCTCCCAGGCCCTGGGACCCCCGTTCCCTAAAACTACCCTGCACTGCCCAAAGGGCCCCCTCCTGGTAGGCCTGCTGTCCCCCTGGACCTGCTGGCAGCTCCTCTGTCTTCTGGGCCCCCCATCCTGGCCAGGAGGTGGGGGTCAGTGAGGGACGGGGGAGGGAAGCCCGGGCAGCGGGGAGGCTCACCTTACAGGACACCATGAACAGGGTGAAGACGAAGATGAGGCTGGCTTTGGAGACCGGGAGCCAGCGTGTCTGCTGGAGGGTGAAAAGCACAGCTCCGTACAGGCTGGCTTTGGTGGGGCTGGAAGGCAGCGGCCGCCGGGGTCAGGTCTGGGAACCCCCGGCCCAGACCCCATGCCCCAGCGTCTCCTGCAAGGTGGCTCAGCCGAGCCCCTGCAGAGAGGGAGCTACCTGGCCTGAGAGAGGACTGGCCTTTGCCCCCAGCTCCTGGGGGGTCACCTCTGAGCCCTGGCGACATCTCACCTGGGGCTGGGGGTCATGCCAGGGAGTCTAGCCGTGGGCCACCTGCTTTTCCCATGGGGGTTCTGGGTCACGCAGCACCAGCTTGACCTCCGGAGGTGAGCCAAGCGGGCGTTCCGCTTCTGTGTGCTCGACCCCCCAATAAAATCCCTGGGCTCCAGGGCTCGGGGAGCTTGCTGGGCTGGCAATACTCCAAGCGTGCTGTCACGTGTCGTTGCTGGGGGCACTGAATGCTGTCTGCAACTCCCCTGGGTGGGGGGGACAGGCGGAAGGTCACACCTGGTCCCAAGGACATCATCCCTTACCTGATGTTAACTGCATCCTTTTGCTGTAACAAAAGTGAGTATAATGGCTTTACAGAGGTCTGAGAATCCTTCTGGCCAAGCCTGAATTACTGAGCCTGAACTTGGGGGTGGCCTTGCGGGGGGGTTCTCAAATGGCACACGGTCTTGCAGAATGGGTTTACGATGATTTATCTTGTTGCAGGGGACAGATCCCTGACGTCTGCCCCGAGAGGTGGCTCAGTGCGTGTACTTGGTGATGATAATTTTAGCGAAGATTTAAAAGCGCCTGCCAGGCCCCAGGGCCAGGGGGCTTTATGCCCACAACTCCATTTGACCCTCTTGTCCACGCAATGAGGCAGAAACAGTCAGGGGGCAGCTGCCCGCTTGCAGCAAGTCACGAAACCACTCAGGGTCTCCACCTCCGCATCGGGGACCTGAGGATGGAAATGGGCTTGTTCTTTTGGGAGGGAATGAAATAAGACTGCGTTTTCCAAAGTGTAAAACGGGAGGTGGTTTTCATCAGTAGATGGGTGAGCCTCTTAATTCTGTGATGTTTTAAAGGCTCCAGCTTTATTTGTTGTATACGAGGGGACATTTTTCACTAGCACGAACCTGCAAGTCTTTAAAAATTGTGTGGGAGCTCAAATGCAATGTGGGGTCCTGGAATAGAAAAAGGATGTTCGTGGAAAAGTGAATTGTCACGTAATTTCTTGGCTTTAAATGTACCCTGGTCATGGAAGATGTTTACATGAGTGGGGGCTGGGTGAGGGGTACATGGGAACTCTGTCTGTCCCGCCCCTGACCCATGCCCCCCGGCCTGACTGTGGAGGAAACTGTTAATTTAATCCAATTTTAATGGCCATGGGGTTATTACATTTTATATTGGGGGAAAAAATTTAACTAGCTCAAACCCATAAGGCCTTTGACAAATTCATTATGCCAAGACACAGAAAGACAAATACTGTATGATTTCACTTATAGGAACTATCTAGAATAGGCAAATTCATAGAGAAGAAAGGAAATTACAGGTTCCAGGGGTCTCACAGGGAAGGGGGAGGAAGGTGAGTTATTGCTTAGTGGGTACGGAGCTTTGGTTTGGGTTCATGAAGTCTGGGCGGCAGACGGCGGGACGGTGGCATAGCACCGTGCATGTACACAAAGCACAGAATTCTACACTTGGAAGTGGTTAGAGTGGGAAATTCTGAGTTGTACATACATAACCACAATATAATTTTTATTTAAAAAATGCATTAGGCTACAAGCAATCAATTTGGGGTTCTAGATTGGGTGGGGTGTCCTGCCCGGAGGCCCCGCTCACGGCTCCTCCCCCATCCCATGCTCCCCTGCTGAGCTGGGCGTCATCTATGCTTTATTTTGTACTTGACGCTTTGCAGAGCTGGTGGCCTCTGCAAAACCCAAATCTGGTGTCATCTTGTCCCTGCAGCCCTGCCTTCCCCTGGGGGCTCCCCCAGCAGTTGTCTGTCCCTCTGGCAGCTCCTGGAGGACAGAGCCAGGTCCCCAAGTCAGGGTCAGGCACAGGGGACCAGGGGAGAGCAAGCTACTCACAAGGACATACGCAGGATCTCGTTGGTCTCCGGTTTCCAGACGCCTCGGAGCAGCTGCTCAAAGTTGGACATGAGCGCCACGCCAGAGCCTGCAGGACAGGGTGCTTCTGAAAGAGCCTGCCACCCCCCAGCTCCCCGCTCTCCTCGGCTGGATTCCCAAGGAAGCAGCCAACCCGCTCCTGGAGCCTCCCTTGGAGGGACGGTGAGCCTGGGGGTACATGATGATCAGTTGTGGTGGGGAAACTGAGGCCCATGGAAGGCACAAGGAGCATTTGGAGCGGAACCAGCGTGCAGGAGCGGAGGTCACATTGCCACCCCCTGCAAGATGGGTCTGCTCTGATGCCTCTGATGCATGAGGCTTCCAGACAGCCCCCCGTTTTTTCCATCTCTAGACTCTGGGGTCTCCATCTTTCCCAAGCCGCCCACCCTTGGGGAGGGTGATACACCCCTGGGGGATTTGCTTTGTAGTAGAGGCTTCCTGGAGAAAGATAAGGAGATCCATGTGGAGTCATATTGGTTAAATTTCTGGAAGGATCTTTCTATTTCCCCGAGGGTGTTGGCTGAGGAGGCTTGGAGACCTGCCTCAGCCCTCACACTGCTCACCCTGCAGGAATGTGGGGCACCTGATATGTACCAGGGAGCAGGGTTCTCATCTGAGAGTGATTCTGTCCCCCAAGTGACACTTGGCAACGTTAGAGACATTTTTGGTTGTAACAGCTGGCGGGAGGCGCGACTGGCATCTAATGGGCCAACACCAGGGATGCTGCTAAGCACCCTACAATGCACAGGGATGTCCCCTCACTGCAAAGGACCCAGCCCCAGATGTCAGTGGCACCGTGGTTGAGAAACCATGTTCTAGAGGGACACTGTGGCTCAACGAAGGGTGATTCTAGGCTCTGGCACCTTAGGGGTACTTGTCCTTGTAGACTGCAGGAAGCAGGGACAGGGGCTCAGTAGTTTCTTAGGACCCTTTTGGGCATTCTCCCCTGGCTTTCCTGTTACCCCTTGGATTGCCTCTTCAACTATTACTGTTGTCTATTTCTCCCTTCATTTCTGTTAATTTTTGCTTTATGTATTTTGGTGCTTTGTTGTTAGGTGCATATATGTTTATTATTGTGGTTATATACAGAGTTCTGTTGGTTAGAGCTCCGGGACAGTGGTGCTCACCCATGGGTGGTTCTGCCTCCCGGGGACACTGGCAATGTCTGGAGACATCTGGGAGGAGGGGTGATGCTAGCGGCATCTAGTAGACCGAGGCCAGCGATGCTGTTAAACAGCCTGTGGTGCACAGGTCCTTGTATCACTTCAGTACTTGTCCTTTTGTGTCTGGCGTCACCACAGAGCAGGATCTGGCTCCGAATCTCAACAGTGCTGAGGCTGAGAAACCCTGCCCCGGAGATGAGAGCTACTGTGCTCAGCATCGCCGTTGTCTTATTTACCTTTGACCCAACCAGTTGCGATCATGACGAAGCACCCGTGGTGGTAGTGGCGGTGCGCGTGATGAATGCCCCCTGCAATCTTGCGCACTCTCACCACCTCCTTCATGGCCACAAAGATGAGCTTCACAGGCAGGAAGCAGACACACTTGTAAAAGAGGTCCAGGGGGCAGAAGAAGATCAAGTACCTTTGGAGAGAGAATGTCTGTTGTCTGGAGAGTTGGCAAACCACGGGGGTCCCGGGAGGTGAGGTTGTGCCCAGAGCCCCCTCTGCTATGTGCCGGGCTCAGGGCAGACCTGGGCATGGAGAGGGGTGGTCATGGCCATCAGAGAGGCTGTGCTGGGTCCTAGCTTCTCCTACCTCCCTGATACCTGATGCAAGAGGGGCACTGGTGGCTGGGTCACCATCTCTGCTCCCTCGCGCCCGGCGATGGCTTACCAGACGGCTGAAGCCAGCAGGATGCTCGAATTGTTGCTGAAGTAGTCGACCAGGGGCTCTCCCAGGAGAAGGTCTGCCAGGATGTAACTCCCGAAGCAGTGCAGCATGGCACACAGCCAAGAGGCCACGGGGTGGCGCCGGGACAGCTCGACAGCTCCTGGGGGACACACGAGTGTTTCCCACCATTGCCAGGGGGCCAGGCTTGTGCCATGCCCCCATGACCGTGGGTCAGCCCATCATAATTTGGCCACCTTTGTCAGAGCACCTGCCTGGTGCTGTGCAGTCTTGCCCATTTCAGACGAAGAAACAAAACTCAGAGACGCTGTGTGTATGGCCAAGGTCACACAGAGGGAAGGGCTGAGCTAGACTGGGCTTTCTTCTGTGCTCACCATTCCTCCACCCCATTTCAAGCAGACCACATCTGCTTCCCCTGCTTCTTCTCAGAGTTTTGCACCAGATTTTTGTTTGGAAAACGGGGTTTGACATGTACACAAAAACCTGTATACAAATGTTCAGAGCAGCTTTATTTGTCAACAACCCAAATGTCCTGCCACAAGGGAAGAGGTAGATAAACCGTGGTTTATCCCAACATAGAAACTACTCAGCTATCAAAAGCAGGTTCTCAGGGGCATCATGGGAGTGAAACCGGCCAATCACAGAAAATCACAGATGTGTGACTCCACTTACGTCATATTCTCAGAGCAGAGGAATTATAGGGGTGAACAGAAGCCAGGGGTTAGGGCTGGGAGGAGGGGCAGCAGGAGGGAGTTGCTTTGCGGTGGTGGAATTTTCTACGTCCTGATTGTGGTGGTGGTTATTCGAATCTACATGTGATTAAAATTTCATAGAACTATACCCACCTCCCCCCAAAAAAAGTACATTTAAAAACTGCTGAAAGAAAGGTCTGTAGTTGAATTAATAGTATTGTACACATGTTAGTTTCCTGATTTTAATAATGAGCTATGGAATAGACAGATTGATCGATAGATGATGGATGGAAAGGTTGGCAGGCATATAGTTAGACACATAATACAGAAGGAGGGATAGATGGATATAGTTAATGGATAGGTAGATGATAGTTGAATGGATAAGTAGACGGATGGATGGATAAATAGATGATAGATGAATGGACAGATGACAGGCAGATGAGGTAAAGGAATGGATGGGTGAATGGACAGATGATAAATGGTGGATGGATATACATAAAGAAAGGCGATAGCTGAATGGATAAACAGATGATAGACAGATGGATAGATATATATAGATCAGGGATCGATAGGTAGAAAGAATGACATGGCAAATGCAGCAAAATGTCAAAAGTTGGTGGATTTGGGTATCCAGGTAGGAGTAGGTTAGAGTTCTCTGCATAGGTTTTGAATTATCTTTGCAACCATCCTGTAAGTTTGAAATTATTTCAAAATAAAAAATAAAAATGTACCACTTTTGCAACTTCTTGTGGGTCTTAAACTCTTCCAAATAAAAAGAATTTTTTAAATTTCCATATTAAAAAAAGAAAGAGGTGTCGTTCAATAAAAAATGAGTTTACAAAAACAACACAAGGAGTATAGGATTAGTGACCACTAACCAAATGCTTAACACTTTGTATCACCTGTTTAAAGTCTTTATAAATGATTAGATTTTATCTTAATGCTAATATTGACGTAATCTTCTAAGGCTACACCCTAGCGTCTGTATCTGGGTGTTTCCCTGGGTGTGGCACCTTATTTAATCATATTGATGCCTTCTTCCCCCACTAGTTTCGGTTTCCAGAAAGGAACCTTAGGATCCAGTCCCAAGGAACGCCTATTTTGCTCTCCCCACCACAAATGTGGAATAATCAACAGCTACTGTCAATGACTCCCCTTAAACAACTTCATTGAATAAAATGAAAACGACACTCAATAAAGACATAAAATGATAAGGTTACAAAATAGAATCTCTTATTAATCAAAAACATTAAACAAAAGCAAGTAGTTCAGGGAGACGGAGGGAAGATGGTGGCATAGAGGGGAGTGGAAGCTAAGTAGTCCCCCTGGAACAACTAAAAAAAACCAGAAACAACTAGTAAATAATCCAGAATAACTGCGGGGGGACAAACGAGACCGTCCATTCACCACACACCAACCTGAATTGGGAGGAATGCCTGAGAACACAGCATAAAATCTGTAAGTGAAACCCGCGGATCCAAGCCGGGAGACCCCTCCCCCATAGCCCGAGCTGCAAAGCCTCGTGGTGCCAGAGGGAAGCTCTCTCCCAGCAAGCAAATATAGCTCAGCTGAGCTCCAACCGGGGTCTTAAGTAGTGAGTGTGAACTGCTCACTGCAGGTACGAGTCCCCAGGAAACAGACAGAGGCTTTGGGTGATGACTGACCTTGCTTGGACTTGGTCTGAAGGG
>PVKY010004604.1:0-18948 GCA_004027775.1 Bradypus variegatus
GCCATAAAAATGTCCAAACTAAGGCATCAAAAAGAGGATACCTTCAATGAAGAATGGTCAATGGCATCCTGATCACTTTGTCAGCTGAGAAGGCATGTGACTGGCCTCTGGGCAAACTCTGGGTTTCCTCTCTTAGCTTAGCATCTCCAAACATCCTTCTGTCTGCAACTCCAAGCATCTCTAATAATCTCTGTCAGCTCTGGCTCCTCTTAAAGGACTCCAATGATCTAATCAAGACCCACCCTGAATGGGTGAGGCCACGCCTCCAAGGAAATAATCTAATCAAAAGTATCACACACAGTTGGTTGAGTCACATCTCCATGGAAACACTCAATCAAAAGTTTACACCCTAAATAATAAACAAAAGAAAAAAAAAGTTTACACCCTAATCAAAAGACTAATAAATCTTGCCCCACAAGATTGCATTAAAGAGCATGGCTTTTGGGGGGACATAATATATCCAAACTGGCACAGGGGGAATTCCTAAGATCATGAACATATGTCCAGGACAAGACATAAGCTCAGGAAAGACTGGATGGGACCTTGTGCTTTCACCTGGGGCTGTTCTTCAGCTTCATTAGGAAGGCTAAGTTCTGAAGGAGAATACCAGCCAACACAGAACCAATCTGCAAAGACTGTGAAAGGTGTTTGCTCATTTTAATTAGCTCTGTCATATCACTAGCTGGACAGAAACTTTAGGAACAGACAGCTCAGAGACTAAATTCCACAGTTAACACACTAAAATATTAAGATGTACAGGGTGCCACAAAAGAATACAAGGCATATGAAGAAACAGGAAAAGATGGCTCATCCTAAGGAACAAGATAAAAACATCAGAAACTACCAACACAGAGTACAAGAATTTTGACATACCAAAGACATTTTTTTCTGAAATGATCTTAAATATGCTCAAAGAGGAAAAAAAAAAACACAAACAAAGAATTAAAGGATATCAGGAAAATGATACATGAACAAAATGAGAATTTCAATAAAGAGAAAGAAATTAGAAAAAGGAGCCAAATAGAAATACTAGAGGTGAAGACTGCAGTAACTGAAATAAAAAATTCCCTAAAAGCTTTCAGCAGCAGATTGGAGCTGGCAAAAGAAAGAATCAGTGAGCTAAAAGTTAAGGCAATTGAAATTATTTAGTCAGGGGAGCAGTAAGGAAAAAGGATGAAGAAAAGTGGACCTCGCTTATGAGACCTTGTGGGACACCTTCAGGGTACCAACATACACATTATGAGAATTTCAGAAGGGAAAGAAAGAAACGAGCAGAAGGAATGTTCAAAGAAGTAATTGCAGAAAACACCCCTAATTTAACAAAAGACATCAATATACACGTGCAAGAAGCCCAATAAAACCAAACAAGGTAAACTCAAAGAGATCCCCTATAATCAAACTTTGGAATGTCAAAGACAAAGAGAATCCTGAAAGTTGCAAGAGAGAAGCAATGCATTATGTACTATAAGATAGAGTGCCTATTTCTTATCAGAAACCACAGAGGCAAAAAGGGGGTGGGATGACATATTTAAAGCTCGGAAGACAATAATTGCCAAACAAGAATTTTACATCTGGTGAAACCTTCTTTCAAAAATGAGGGCTTGATTAAGAAATCCCCAGATAAACAAAAGCTGAGGAAGTTCATCGCCACTGGACTGGCCCTACAAGAGATGCTAAAGAGAGTTCTGCAAGTTGAAAGGAAAGGACACTAAACATTAGATCAGGCTGCATGAAAAAATAAGGATCTCCAGTGAGGATAATGACATAGGTAAATAAAAAGGCCAGTACTGTTGTATTTTAGGTTTGTTACTCCACTTTTTCATCTTACATGATCCAAAAAGGCAAATGCATAAAATCTAATACTAAATCAGTGGATATGAACTCATAATGAATGAATCTGTAATTTCTGAAAAGAACTACATAAAGGTGGTTGATAGAGTGGTATAGGAACACAGCATGTATATACCATTGAAGTTAGGTTGGTATCTAAACAAAAGAATTATAGACTTTGGATGTTAAATATAACTTCCATGGCAACTACAAAGAACACACTGGAGAATACTGAAACTCACAGAGACAGAAATTGGAGTACAGGTTGCTAGGGGTGAAGGGGCAGGAGAAATGGGGAGTTAATGCATAATGGTTGAAGGGTTTCTCTTTGGGGAAATGGGAAAGTTTTATTAATGGAAGCTGGTGAGGATTTTGCAACAGTGTAAATATGAGTAATCCCACCGACTAGTATGCTTGGAAGTGGTTGAAATGGGAAAGCTTATGTCATATATATGTTCCCACAATAAAAAGAATGAGCAATTAAAGACAATTAATGCAACTTTTGTACATCAAAGGACACTATTAAGAAAGTGAAAAGAGAACCTACAGAATAAGAGAAAATAATTGCTAACTATATATCTGATAAGGGTTTGATATCCAGCATATATAAAGAACTGCTAAAAGTTATCAACAGAAAGAGAAATAACTCAATTTAAAATAGAGTTAAGGACTTGAGTAGACATTTCTACAAGGAAGATATACAAATAGCCAATAAGCATATGAGAAGATGCACATCATCAGTCATCACGGAAATGCATAACAAAACCACAGTGAGATACATTTCACACCCACTAGGATGGCTATAAAAAAATAATGACAAAATAGTAAGAGCTGGCAAGGTTGCAGAGAAATATGAAGACTTGTGCACTGTTGGTGGAAATGTAAAATTGTGCACTCGCTGTGGAAAACAATTTGGCTTGTCCTCAAAAAGCTAAACTTAGAATTACCATGTAACCTGGCAATCCCTCTCCTAGGTATACACCCAATGAATTGGAAATGGAGACTTGGATGTTTGCACACTGATATTCATAATGGCACCATTCCCAATAGCCAATGAATGAAGAAACAATATGCTGCATATCCATGCAGCAATATATTATTCAGCTGTAGAAAGGAATGAAATTCTGATACATGCTTCAAAAACTGATGAACCTTGAAGGCATCAAGTAGAGTGAAATAAGCTAGACACAAAAGGACAGGTTATTGTAGGAGCTCACTGATATGAAATAATTAGAATATGAAAGTTCATGGCAGGGGTGGAGATAGAAAATGGGGAATTCATGCTTAAGTGGTACAAAGTTTCTCCTTGGGGCGATGGATGGATGGATGATGGTGATGGTAGCACAACATTAAATGGAATAAATGCATTCAGTATACTGAATTGTATACTTGAAAGTGGTTAAAGTGGGAAATTTTATATTGTATATATGTTACCACAATAAAAAAAAACACAGAACTGTACAACACAAAGTGTGAAACCTATAGTGAACTATGGACTTTAGTTAGTAATATAATTATAATGATATCTGTTCATCAAATTGTAACAAATGTGCCACATTAATGCAAAATGTGAATAATAGGGAAAACTGGGGGGGTGGTATATGGAAATTGTACTTTCTGGATGATTTTTCTGTAAACCTACTCTAAAAATAAAATTTTTAAAAATAGAGAAAGGGAAACAAAGATTAAATGAATTAGTGCATATGAAGTGTTTAGTAAAATGACTGGTGCATTGCAAGTCCTCAATAAATGTGAACAATTATTATTCTTGGATCATCCCCTTTAGCCTACATGCCTATTTCATTATTTCCCATTCAAAACATGCACATTCCTTAGCTTCACATCTCCTGTTAGCCACTGCCCCATTTCTGTTTTCTTTCACTGTAAAACCTAAAAGAGTTTGCCTATACATTATGTATATACTTCTTTATCTCCCTTTCACTTTGTCAGTAATAGTTTTTGTCTTAAAGTCTATTTTGTCTTTTATTTAATACACACAAACTATCTTTTGGTTAGAACTGGAATGGTACTCCTTTTTTTTAAACATCTTTTCAAACTTTTCTATCCTTATGTTTTGGGTGTTCCTTGAATAGCAATACTTGGACCCTCTCAAATGGTCCCCAAAGATCCCTGCCTCCTGGTATTGAATACCCTCCCATATTGAAGCAGCATTGGTCAATGTCACCAACAGAATATGGCAGAAGTTATGGCATATGCCTTCTGAGGTTAGGTTGTAAAAGACACTGTGGCTTTCATCTTGGTTGCTCTCTCCCCTTTACCATCACACCCACCTCCATTCCAGTCATTCCTTAGCCGTAGCAACCACCAATCTGGTCTCTGTCTCTTACTACTAAATTCTTAGTCCTCAGTGTTTGTGAAAATAAACCCAGGTGGGGAAGTCCAATATTTCCACATTTTCCCCCAGTTCCTCAGGGGGGCTCTGCAAAAATATATTTTTATTCTTTGCCAAATTACTTTGGGATGTTTCGAGATTTCACACTAACCTGTACAAACCTACCAGATCTCACTTCCTATTCAAAGTTCCTTGTAATTATGGTGTTTGAATAAACTGACTGTACAATTTAAATTATTTAGTGTGCTGCAGAAAATATAGATCCTGCACCAAATAAACATCTCTTCCCTTGGCCTTGCACAGAAGCTGAGGTTTTAAAACACAGTCAAAATTGTCCTTTACTCTTTGGTCTGATTTGCCTTAGACCTAACTAGTTCAGCTTCCTTCATATTTCAAATTGAAGTCTGAATGCTTTTTCAGCTTTTTTAACAGTTGCTGTATGAGGTAACACTGACATTCATAGCTGCCAAACTCTAACTCTGAGTCTCAGATGTCACACAGATACCCAAAGTTCCAAGGACCAATCAGGTTATACACAAACAGATCAGCATCTCAGAATTTGGAGATAACCATTACAACTCAGGAATAGATGTGACTGCTGGAAGAGCTTACAATCTAGGGACCATTACAATAAGCGTTCTGAGTTTACACATTATAGTTATTCCATATTGGTGAGGCATTATAATGTTTGTCCTCTTGTTTCTGGCATGTTTCACTCAAAATGCTGTCCTCCAGATCCATTCACTTAGTTGCAAGTCCCACAGTTTCATTCCTTCTTGCAGCTGATCAATATTCTATTGTATTGAGTGCTCCATTTTTCACTCGAGAACTGCCGAATGGGCATGGAGGGCACCCACATGCCTTCAGACCCGTCTGCGACCACGGGTTGAATAGCAGTCAGTTCAGGAACTCACGTAAATTCAGGAACTGCAATTCCTCCTTGGTCAGAGCCTGCTAGGCAGCAGCCTGCACTTTTCGATCTCTTGAGGAGCTCTGTAGTGGCGGGGACCAGATATGATCCCCTGTGGGTGCTCACGGGGGAAGGTGCCACACCTGTGCAGAACTCCTCAGGTCAGCATCCAGATCCGGCCTTCTAAGTGAGCTCCCTTTTTGCATGGGATGGCATGACCACGTAGCACAGAGGAAAAGCTGCTGTTGTCATCAGGTTAACAGAAAGCATCTCTGTGAGAGGCTGGTGCTCAGCTCTGGGATCTATCACCACCAAAAGATACAGCTCCTGGAAGGCTGCCTTGATCTGGCTAGTGAAGTTTCAGGGAGTGAAACATCCAGCAATAGGAGCGGTTCCAGTGGCAGCAGCAAACTTTAGCACAGCCCGCTGGGCAGTGTTCCTGGAGGATATGACACTGATATCAGCTGGGTTTTCAATGGTAACAATGGCACGAGCCACCAGCAGAGCTGCTCCCAGGTCCTCTTCAGATTATGACAAGATGCCATCACTTTTCCCTTTGCAGATGTATGTTCCCTTTGAGAGTCAGAGTTGGTGACATCTAAGTGCGTTGGTTTCTCCTGCAAGGAATTTAAGGACATCCTCCTCCTTCATATGCAGGACATCAAGGGCTCCAGACATTGTGAAAGTTTCCTTTTAAGTCACAATGGAAACACAGGACAATGCCTTATGGACCCCTCTCTGGGTAACGAGGAAATATTAGTCTTCACTTTTGAAGAATATATTTACTGGGTATAGAATTCTAGGTTGGCAGTTTTTTCTTTTAAAACTTTAAATATGTCCTTTTATTATCTGTTTAAATGAATCAGGTTGGGCTTTAATCTGTATTACTGGAATCCTTTATAAGCAGAATGAAATTCAGATATATAGAAAGTCATGGGAAGAAGCTAGAAGTTGATGTTGCTCAGAAGAGAAAAGAGAAGACATCACCATACACGTTATCATGTGACAGAAAAGCCAAGGACCTAAGGATCACCATCAGCCAGCCCAGAGTTCCACGTTTTTTGGGAAGAAACATCATCTTACTGACACCTCAATTTTGGAATTCTTCTAACCTCAAAACTGGGAGCCAATAAATTCCTGTTATTAAGCCTACCCATTGCACGGTATTTGTTTTTGCAGCTGGGAAACTAAGACAGTGACTGGGCATTCCAATAGATGAAATCAGTGCAAGGCTATTGTTGCTAGTTCTTGCTCATGTTGCCTCACTTCTTTGTGTACTGCTCAGTGCCTTTGACAAATTATTTGTGAAAGCTCCTTGAGAGTAAAATGAATGTGTCCTCCTCCAGAGAGGCTTTGGATTAGTCCTTCCAGACAGCATGGGACACTGTTGACTTCTTGTCTCTGTCTTCCCCATTGACATCAATAGAAGCTCTTCCTCCAGTTACTAAAATCAGGAACTCAAGACTTCTCTTTTCCTCATTCCCACATTAAATCCATAAGCAAATCTTGTCACTTCTATCTCCAAAGTATACCAAATCCAGTCACCGCCCTGCCTGGTTAGCCTGATGAAAACAATCATCCTTCTTGCCTGGATTCACTGCAGAAGACTAGCTACTCTCTGGTTCCACCCCTGCCTCCTCCAATCCATTCTCCACACAGCTATCAGAGGGATGGTTTTAAAATGTGAATCATATAGTGACAATCCCTTAACTAAATCCCTTCAATGGATTCCCATTGCACATGGAATAAAATGTGAATTCCTTATCATGGTCCAAATCCCTGTGAAATCTTCCTCTCTGACCACTCTCCCTCTTGTGAGCAGGACAAATCCTTTCCTATTTTAATCGCTTTACGCTTGTCTTCCTTTAGCTTGGAATATTCTTCGTGTTTCTTGTCTTTCAGGTCTTAGCTCAGTGAAACCTCCTTGGAAAGGGCTTTCTGGCACCTCACTCTAAGTTAGAGCCCCCTCCAATTACTCTTCACAGTGGCATCATAGTTCTTTCCTTTACTGCAGATACCAAACTCACCAATTACATTGCTTGTTTCCTTTTTGTTATGTCTCCCCACAACTAGAAAGTAAGCTCTGTGGGCCCAGGGACCTTGTCTGTCTTTTTCGTTACTGCAGCCCCAGTACCCAGCATAGCTCTTCGCATAGAGCATGTAGGTGTTGTGGCTATTTGTCACTTGAAAAATGAGGTGGCAGAGACAGCACTTGAGCCCAGTCTTTCTGACTCCAAAACTTGAGCCCTTTCTCCTACATCCTGCTCCCAGGGAGCAATCTGATGTTGGTGGAAAGGGTACTGGATGAGAGTCAGGAGGTCTAGCTTCTGCAACCAATTCCAGGAGTGCCATTGGGCAAATCTTTTTCCTTTCTCTGGGCCTCAGTTTACCTATCGGTTCTAAGCCATGATGCGCTGAGCCACAGGGAGAGGAAAAGAAGCAGATACTTTTCTGTCCAGCAGGTGGCGACATTGGCACTACTAAATTTTTTTCGTTGTACTGGTCAAGGCGGTTCGTTCTGAATGTCAGTGTCTTCTCACCAGAACACACTCGCAGTCACGTGGAAGAACCTTGAAAACATTATGCTCAGTTAAATAAGCAAAGCATATAGGAAAAAATATATATACTTTCTAGATGACTAGAAAGAACAAATTCACAGAGATGTAAAGTAATTAGAGAATACCGGAGGAGGAAAATGGAGGGAAAGGGGAGTGTTTTGTACATTTATTTTATTTTTTTTTAATTTTTAAAGAAAAAAATTTTTTAAAAAAGTAAAAACAGACTTTTGTAAATGCATAGGTAATTGCTAAAGAAAATAATGGAAATTCCTACAAGTCTAAAACAAAGAGGCGACTGAAAGCCAGAGTGGTAGTCTCGCAAATTTATGCTGTGGCTGCCCTTGGGGAAAGAGGTCACAGCAATCTGAAAAAGAAAACAAACAGTTTCTTAGACTCTACCATCATCCACCACCAGTGAGGTGTTCCCTTTTTCACACACACACGCATTTTACTTTTTAAAATAAACTTTTCCTTTTAGAATAGATTTAGATTTATGGAAAACATTGTGACAATAATACAGAGTGTTTCCATATACCCCACACTAGTATCACCTTTTATTAACATCTTACATTGATATGGGACATTTGTCACAATTAATGAGCCAATATTGATACATTATTATTAACTAAAGTGCATTCCTTATTCAGAATTTCTTAGCTTTTGCCTGATGTCCTTTTTCAGGACCCTACGCAAGTTGCCACATTCTATTTTGTCATCAAGTCTCCTTCAGTTCCTCTTGGCTGTGACAGTTTCTAGACTTCCCTTGGTTTTGATGACCACCAGAGTTCCTGTTAATCGGGACTCCAATGTGTGTCTAAAATTCAAAACTAAAATTTGCAACCCTTTGCCTTCTGGGTAACTTAGGAAAAACTTTTTAAAGTTTTTGCAGTAGAAATTGGTAGCTTTCTACTCAGATCCTTGAGCTGATCCTCGCAGATGTTCCTCTCAATCAAATATTGATGGAGTGCCCACTGTGTGCCAGGCCCTGCGTGCAGAGCAAGGGATGGAGTGGAGCTGAGCCAGGGTTCTCTTGGGGCTTATTGTCCTGTTTTTTTTTTTTTTTTGTCCAGGTTGGAAAACATGCCCGAGGAGGACGAAGAGCAAGACTTCACCCTCCTGTTTCACCCAAGGACCCATCAAAGGTGGACAACTTCTTCCTGTGGGACTCTCTGAAAGTCATAGTCCCAGAGGTGGAGGATCTGGAATGAGAAGCTTAGGGGATTTTTCAGTGTTCTCTCCACTCCCGGAATCCAGCCCCTTATTCACTGGGGAAAGTTTGGGGACTGGGGTCGGGAAGGAAATTTCTTCTAAGCCTCCATGGTCACCATTGCTTTCTAATTCAATTTAACAACTTAGGTCTGTTCTGTTCTTCTCAGCTCATAAAGAGACCCTATCAGATCTTAACAGCATCCTGATAAGTGCCTTTATTGTTGGCCCCATTTCAGCTATGAAGAAACCAAAGCTCAGGTCACACTCAGCAAATCGTTGGTAGAGGCAAGATTTGAATCCAGGTCTTTCTTTCCTAATTTTCACCCCCACCCCCCTACCCTGTGATTATTGGGCCCTCAAACTTGGAAAATTTTTCTCTTGACCCACTAACTCATATTCTGCTCATAAGTTTAGGATCTGCTCTAGCTCACAGACTTGCAGAAGCCAAAAGGGGGGAGTTCCTCTACCCATTCTTGGGGGAGAGCCCCCTGCCCCAGCCTAAGCCTGCCCTTCATGGGTACTCTGGGCTGGGATGACTTGAGATGTCTGGTTCACCAGCTTTTGGGGCAAAGGAGATAGCCCAGGGCTTGCAGGCAGATGATGTGGGTTTAGTCCCCTCTTGTGCCTGTCACCAGCTGTGGAGGCAAAATACCTTTTACATGTAAACCTCAGTGTCTTTATCAGTTAGATGGGACTAAAATACCTGTGCCATAGGCTTTACTGCAGTGAATAAAGAATGTCAGAGGGGTTGCCAGCTAAAGGCCCCATGTGGGATATCAGAGGTGGTTATAATTTCCAGTGAAAGGATCCAGGCTCCCAAAAGGAAATTGCTTCCCTGCAGGATCAGGTCAAAGAAAGAAACATGTCAAAAGCTTTAAACCCATCCCCAGGACTAAAGCCAAGCTGAATCGCCCGATCCATCCCCAGGCCCTTCTGCCCCCTCCCACACTGTGAACACAGCAAGCCCGGAGCAGGCAGGAGATGCTTCTAACATCCTCCAGTGTTGGCTGCTGAGCACCCTGAGGGCAAAATGTAGCATCCGTTTCAACTCCAAACTCTCCCCTTCGAGCACAGGGTGAGCCGCACACTCTACAATCAGATGTTGGGTGAGTGAATGAATGATTGAAGAAGTGAATGAAGAAGTATCAGGGCTGTAAGCAGGTCCAGCCTTTATCTCCTGAATCCCAGGCTGCCCCCAGGGCCTCCCAACCTTCTTAGGCCCCCCCACCCTTCCCTTCCCACAGCAATGCATGACACATAGGGGTACCAAAAAGGCAAACTGGACTTTATTATAAAGTTGGCTACAAAGTCACTGCAGCACCACGAGGTGGCCGTCTGGGCAGGCCCAGGTGGTCGGTCTGGCGGCCGTGAGTCCTGCACCAGGTACACGCACTCGGGCAAGCACACGTGTGACGGCAGGTCTGCCTTCCTCCATCGGAAAGAAATGTAGCGTCTCTTCGCGCCCCTCACCCCAGGCGCGGGGCACAAAAGTCACAGGAAGGGCTGCCAGGGTGGCAGAATCCATCGGAATTGAAATCCCGTTACTGGTGTGTAGAGAATTCTACGTGGGTGTCAAGAGCCCCTCGGGGCACAGGCTGGCCCAGGTGAGCCCTGCCTTTCCCCCACCCAGGCCCAGGGGTGACTTGGTCCCTGGGAGTGGAGAACTGGTCCAGGCCCATGGGGCAGTGCGCGGGGCGGGAGGAGTGAGGCTCCCCCATTCTCCGCTGGAAATCCCATTCAAGGAAACTCACTACGAGTGAATACAGATTGAAATGGAAACTGGGATCGCTCGAAGTCTCTTGATTTTAAAAAGAAGCTCCCCCCCTTGCCCTCCCACCTCCCCCCCCTCAAATCCTGAAGGGCCTGGGGAATCAGATACATCCCCCTCCGGCCCCCAGAATCCCCCCAACAGTCTCAGGGGGGGTGGAGAGCGGCTCCACGTCTTGATGACAATATGCCATACTTGACGACGTTAAGTCACAGACTTATTCAAAACGTTGGTTCCCCTCCACTTCCATCTGTAGAGAGAGCGATACAGAGAGGATCGTCAGTAGGGCCTGTGAGGAAAGAGGGTCCCATGGGCTGAGGATAGAGTGCAGGGTGGGCACATGAAATGGGCCTCAAATATGTTGGCCCAAAGACTGAGTGATCATGGAGGCTCAGCAGCTAAGGGGGTAATTTGGATGGAGGAAATGACACTATGACTGTGCTTTTAGAAAGGCCTGGGCCCTAAGCAGGGAGCCTATGATGGGGCCAGGAGCTAAGTCCCACCCTCTTTCCCAATCCCTATAAATTCTTGCTCTGTATCTCTTTTAAGGAGCAAGAATACTGGAGGAGAGCTCTAATCCCTCTTCCATCAATTTGGTCTGTGTCCTTAGGCAAGTTTCTTTAACTCAAGTACCCTGACTGTCTTCATCTGTAAAATGGGTAGATGATGACAGATTTAGGTCCTTCATAGGGTTAGGAAGCATGAATCATTACCTAAGGATTCTTTAGCCTTCTATCCCACCTCCCCTCCCCTGCCCTCCATGCCTATGTGTCCAGAGCTTTCATATAAGGTTTCTATTTGTTCTTATCATCACTGCTGCCGTGGGCAGCATGTGGTGTCATCCCATTCATAAAATCAAGGTACCAAGTAGGGAACTGACTTGCCTAATGTTACACAGCATCTCACTGGCAGGACAGGGACTTCAGGTCTTAGACATTTTGCCCACACTCACCTTCATGGAAGCTGTCTTGAACTTGGCTCTGGAGTTGATGCAACTCATCAGTGAACCCATCGTAGGGGAATGCTGAGACACCTGTCTCAAAGGCGGTTTCATATGTGGCCAGGTCCTCCAGGAAGCTGTGGTCTTCTGGGGACAGGTTGTTGCAAGGCGATGGGGCCTCTCCTGGGCCCGCTGCCTCAGGATCCTCTGAACTCCATTCCCCATTGGGGGCTGGGGTGGAGAGATCCATGAAGATGTCTTCCACGGGCGTCTCTTCCAAGAATATGTTACCAGTGTCAGCCAGGAAGTCCAGCTCCTGGCATTTCCAGGGTTTCAGGTCCAGGCTGAGCACAGGGGGGCCAGCCCCCGACAGAGTCAGGTTGGAGTCTAGGGGCTCCAGCCCTCCCAGTGGCTCCAGCCCACCGGTGGCAGCCTCAGCTGAGAAGGGCCTGTCCATGCCCTGAGCTAACTGGCTGATCTGTTGAATGAGGCGGTCTATCTCATTCTGCTCCTTCTCGGAGTAGTGGAAGAAACTCTGCTTAACCGGAGAGGCCTCTGGTGTGAGCAGGCCGTCGGGCACCAGAGGGACATCCACAGAGAGGGGGCCCCGGAGTTGGGCCAGGGCCAGGAGTGTGCAGTCCCCATTACCAGGGCTGCTAGGACTTGGGGGCAACTTCTCATAGAGAAAACTGCATCCCTCCTGGGCGAAGTAAGTCTTGGTGGGGTTGGGGCTCAGCTGTTCTGGGAAAGTTTGGCTGGGACTGCTTAGATGTGCTTGGAATGCTGTGCTGGGAGGAGTCAGCTGCTCATGGGAAGGGCTGCCCAGAGACTCTGGGAAGGTGGAAGTGCTGGGCAGCAGCTGTTCTGGGAAGGTGGAGGTGCAAGGAGCCAGCTGGTCTTCATAGCTTCTGGCGGGGACTTCAGTCAACTGGCCCTGTAGTGAGCTAGTTAGTGGATCTGGGAAGGTTGCACTGCTGGGTGTCAACTGATTGCAGAAGGTTGCAGTGCTTGGAGTCAGCTGTTCTCGAAGAGAGCTGGATGGGGTGGGCAGGTGGGTCTGGAAGGGCTCATGGAGACTGAAGAGGAAGGCACAGCCTCCCGGCTGGTGGGGTGTGTAGGGTGGGGTGCACACAAGGTCCTTGCTCATGTCTGCTTGGAGAGAAGGCTCAGGCCCAGCAGGGAATGTCAGGTAACTGAAGTCCAGCTCTTTGGGGGGCCGGGGAAGCTCTTCTGATGCTGAGACAATACCAAGTTCAGGAGCACTGGGGAAATTGGTGCTTCTGGCAGCTGCTAGTGCTGGGGTGAAGAGTGGGTTAGGGCTGGAGCACTGCTCCTGGGAGAGGATATTCTCAGAGAATGAGGGAAGCATGGTGGAGGTACCCAGGACATAGGCTGCCTGGGTGTCTTCAGAGTTCAGCTGCTGGCGGAGGCTCCAGGCTTCCGAGTCACTGGAGAGGAGAGAGAAGGCAGCTGGTAAGGGCTTGGTGTCCATTCTCAGAGTTCTGTCCATCATTGTTTCTCCTTCATGCCAACTTTGGCTGCCACCCCAGGCCCTGCCGTGCAGCTCACCTGATTGGGTAGTTATTTGCAGTAATAGGACCCTCCAGACCTTCTGAGTACAAAAGGCAGTAAATCCATGCCCAGCCTCCAGGCTTGGCTTGCAGTCTCACTACCATCTCTGCCTGAATATCTCCACTGTCAGCCACTGGAGAGAAAGAAAAGATGCAGAGTTAGGATGCACATCAGGCAACACCACCTAAACCCCCTTGCTCACTTCTCCACTGAATTGAGGTAGATATGACATCCTCTTCTCTGACTACCTTAACCTGCACCATTTAACTCCTCATCTTGACCTCATCACTCAGAGGGCCCCAGTTCCAATTCTATTCTCACCTTTACTCCTCACCCTAAAGGTCACTCTACAGCATCCAAAACTGCTGACCTCTGGACTCTCCTCAAAATCAGTCTTGGCCCCAGCCCATTCCTGGTCTGGTCTCCCATGCCCTTTCCCAGTTCCCTGTCTTGCCCCCCAGCCTCTCTGGACACTCACACAGGCGGTAGTGTTGAGCAGAAGCGTGGGCCAGGTCCTCGGGATGCAGCAGTCCATACCATGATTTACAAAGCAGTTCACTGCGCTCAAAGCCCAGGTAGATTAGGACACTGGGAAAGTGGAAAGGGTGAGGTCAACTTTCTGTTTTCTCTCCTTGATACCCAGACATCTCACTCCCTCCCAGGTCCTCTGTCCCTTTAGATCCCGTTCTCCCTGCCCCTGACTCTCCAGAATCTAGGTGTCCCCTTCTCTCTGGCATGCCTTCCTCCTGGGGTCTGAGAACTCAAAGCTTACCTCTCAGAAATGTCCAGTAGGGCCAGGTCCTTGGCGTGATGGCTCTGGAACATGGCCAGGAAGAGTGAGGCAGGGCCAGGGCCAGGGCCAGGCCCAGGGCTGGGGCGGGGTCTTGGTTCCAGCGGGGCACAGAAAGCCGTGAACACAGGGTTTCCTGCCCAGTAGGCCCCAGGTGGATGAGGATGGAATCGGCCTCGAATAAGCACCAGCTTGTTGCCTGTGCTCTGGCGCCTGAGGGACTTCGAGGTGTTGAATCGACAGCGGAAGAGGCGATCTAGGTGGATGAAAAGAAAAATTGGTAAGAGAGTGTGTGGCTGAGCGAGATGGCAGATGGCGAGGAGCACAGCAGCAGGGGGAGACTGGAGTGGGGAAGGGAGGGAGTCCTCACCAGTGTCCAGGGCAGAGGGCAGGGTGAGTTGCTGGCGCACAGTGAGGTGATCAGCTGGGTCAATGATGTCGTAGATACTGTCACCCTGGGCCACCAGGTCCACCTGGGGGACAGGAAGGTAAGAGATGACTATTTGTGAGGGCAGCAAGAGCCAATCCTTGGCCCCCCTTCCCTCCCTCAGTAATTCTCAGATTTATGGAATGGGAAGCTCCTTGTGCCCCATCTGTGTCCCAGCCTGAGATGGGAGGAGGCAGTGCTCACCATGGAGTGCCCCAGATGCTCGCTCACACTTTCGGACAGGTACAGAAGCTTCCCCTCAGCAGTGAACACAAGCAGAAAGCCAGGCAGTGCCGCCACGATATCTTCAAGCTCTTGAGCTGAGAGAAGCCCCGTGGGGCCCGCCAGAGGAGAGCCTGCAAGACAAGAAGTGGAGAGACAGGAGTAAGACTGGGAGGCAAAACAGAGGTGAGGAAGGCACGGACTGAGATTTGGAGAATACGGAGGAATTTGTCCTGGACGTGCCTCTGCGCACACTTGTGGGCCCGCTTCTCGCAGCTCTTGGCCGGGAAACCTGTTGCGAGCTGGCTCCTGCCAGCCAGCCCTTCGGATTCTAAACCGCGGCCAGAGCCTCAGAAGCCCTGATTACAGGACCGAGGACAGCGCCCAACCCACACCCGAACAGCCGGCACCGCGGACAGCGACCCGCACAGAGCCGCGATTTCAGCACCGCGGACAGCGCCCCTGCACAGAGCCGCGATTTCGGCACCGCGGACAGCGCCTCGGAGGCGCTCGGAAAGCCCTTTCGGTATCGCAAACAGCCGCTGCCCTTCCTCGGGCTTCGGGCAGCTCCAACCCTGCAACTTTCCGGACTTCCCTCCCCGAGCTCCTGGCGCGCTTCTGCGCTCGTGGGGACTGGGGCCATTCAGTCCCGACTCTTCGCCTCCCAGAAGTCTGGCACCAGGGACAGCATCCCGGCTTTCTAACCCTCAAGCAAAACTACGAGAAGCACTGGAAAGAGCTCGAGAGGAAAAGTAAGAAGTCCGAGTTCCCGCCCGAGTCCTTTCTAGCCCCAGCTTCCCAAAACGCTGCCCTAGACATGCGGTAGTCCTAGCGGGTTCCCTCGGATCTACGGCCCCCGGTGCCCGCCAGCTCGGGTCTCCGGCGGCCCCAGCTTGCTCACCTCCAGAGAAGAAGACTCCCTTGCGAGTGTAGATGCAGGCAAGACTCATAATGTGCAGGTAGGACAGCCGGACCTTGTCCGCCTCGGCCAGCGGCAGTAGCTCCTTGAGATTGCGGATCTCAGCGTTGATCTGATCGCGGCGCGCCTTGGAGGCGCCCTTAGTGGAGCGGTACATGACTGGCGGCTGCGGAGCTCCAGCTCGGGCGCCCCGAACACCTGCGTCCCTGTTCAGACGCGCCGGTGGCTTCCTCCTTGCTTCCCGTCTCTTGCTCAGACTCGCTCTGTCTCCTCTCCCGGGCTCTGCTCGGCTGCGCTGCCCCCCTAGCCTGCCTGCTTCCGCCTTATATAGCTCCTGCCGAGCGTGGGGGCTCGCTTTAGAGACGGGAGGGGGGCGGGAAAGAGGGAGGCTGGGCTAAACGAGCTGCAGCGGGAGCTGCTGGCTTGGGAAGGGGGGGCGCTCCTCCTCCCTCCCCGGCTTCCGACGTCATCCCGTGACGTAGAACGAGAGCGGGAGGGAGGCCGAGGGGAGGGCGAGAACGGAGGCTGCGGAGGGGGCTGTGCCTGGAGGGAGCTAAGCCGAGAGGCCGGCGCTGAATTAGGAAGGCCTGCAAGTGGGGCACAGGGACCCAGGCGTCCGAGTGTGTTCAGCCTAGGGAAGCGACAGGGCAAGGGCTGAGGCGGTCTGAACCTCTGGCAGGAGAGTCTGGAGGGGGCAGGGAGGGGCTGGTTCCGACACCCATTTTTCTGAAGAGATAAGGGAATGGAGGGGAGCAGGTGGTCCACGCATCCCCCCGCGCTCTTCGGTCCACACTCACACCCGTTCACACAGGGTGAGGAAGAGTCTTCCTCGGCCTCTGTGGGATAGGTCACAGCTGGGGTTCCTCTCTGCGGACTACTCAGTCTGGGATTCCCTCGGCTGCTTTCGAAGATCACATCCCCTCCCCCTTTCCCAAACCCGGGTCTTGGCGATTTAGCAGGGGCAGTTAACGGGGGCCGAGGTCCCCTTGCATGGGGTGGAAAGAGGGTACTGAGGAAGAGGGACTAACTGAATTTGGCCTCGGCCCTATATTCCCGGAGCCAAGAGTAAGAACGCCCACGCTGTAGTCTGCAGTAATTCTTCGATTCCCTGTCAATAAATTAACCTTAATCACTGACGGGGGAAACTGAGGCAGGGCCTCCGGGCCCGGTGACGATCTGGGTTTACACCAAGGCATCCCTTTCCACCGTTGCCCGCCCCAAAAGCGAGCGGTTTCCCACCCCCATGCCCCACTCGCTGGCAAGTCTCCCTGGCCTCGCGGGCCGGGGGCGGGGGCGGGGCCCGGGGAATCCCAGCTCCTTATTAGGACAGGAATCCTCCGGCGGCTGCCGCGGCGGCGGCGGGAGGCGGGCGGGGCCTGGCTGCCTCCGCTCCGCTCCGAAGGGCTCCCCTCACCCCCACCCCTCCCGACACACACACACGCCTCTGGCGGGGAGGATGGGGACGCAGCAGAGAAGGAGGGGGCCGTGCTGGGGACACTTTGCAACCCCTGAGCGTACTAAAGACCGTCTTCATACAACCCTCTTCCCCACCTTCGCGCTAGGGAGGTCCTCCTCGCTCTTCCTCTCAGTCCTCAACCCTCTACATTGCCCCCAGTTTCTGTATCTCATTGCTTGCTTGGCGGTCTGTCTCAACTTTGTGTGCCCCTACCCCCCAAAGTTTCCCTTCTGTCCTTCCTCCCTTCCCTCTTTCCTTCTTTCCTTCCTTCCTACATTTGTTTTTCAGTTCTGTCTCCACATTGTGCCACCATTGCCCTATCCCCCCCACCCCCACCTTTCTTCACCGCAGATGATTGCTCTCTACAGCATTGGAGGATGTCTTTCTTTACCCAGTATCCCATAAAGGGAGAAGACGGTGTGATGGGGAGCATTTTATCTAAACCTCATTTGATGGGGGGGGATGAAATCACTTGAGGGGCTGAAGAGAGGCCACTTTAAAATTGAAGAAGGACAATTGGACTGACGGTAGGAAGTCACATAGGAAAGGTGGACATGAACTTTGAAACCGAGAAGAAAAATGTGGGATCAAAGAACTCCCCACTCCTCATGGAAAAGGGTGGTAGCAAGAGAGGAAGAGTAGGAAGATGCAGCCAAGGAGAAGTGTGTCTGGGAAGAGGGGTACATGGCTGAGGAGTTCCTATGCAGGCCTCTTGTGCCATTTGGGCTGAGGTTGGGGCCATCCACATTTATTGTCCTGTGCTCTCTGGCACAATTCAGGCAGGGAAAATGGTGAATGTGTGTCTGTCCATCTGTCTGCCACTGTCCCCAACCTTATCAGTCCTGGTCATAGAGAGATGGTTCCTTCAGGAAGGACATCTCTGTTGCCTCTTTAATCCCTATCTGACTTCCTGAAGGACCGACCCACCCACCCTCCCTAAATCTGTTTGGACAACCATTTGGTCTTGGGACCCCCGTTCCAGTATGAAAATCCAGGGTAGTGCTCCTGTTTTCTTTACCCTCTGCTGCTTTAGATCCTGGCTAGAAGACATTCTTAGTATCCCTCTTCACACAAAGATGTGTCTATTGTCCAGCTGGTCTCCAACAAGCCGAGCAGGACCTTAGGGAAAGAATGGGGTTCTGGCCACTGTCCGTGGTACTGAAATGTTCACCAGCTGAGTCAGGTTGGCCAAGGTCTGCCTGGGACATCAAAGTAGGGCTTGAGTCCACAGAGCCTTAGGGTGAGGCGCCTTTGGCTACCCCCTTCTCCTCTGAGACTGAATATGAGGAGGGGTCTTGTAAGGAGACAAGATTCCTGAGGTGAAGGAGTGAAGTAAGCATGGGGGGAGAACTGGGCTGAGAGGAAGAGCCTTTGGATTTTTCAGGAAACTGGAAGTGGGGAGAAGCCACTCTGGGTGGAGAGAAGGCTCTAGAAGGGGATGGAAAGGTGTAGAGAAGGGCTCATCCTAGATCACCCACTCTTACTCAAGTTGAGAAAATCTGTATGCCCCAGAGTCTCCTCTCCCCACGCCAACTCCCACCTTCCTAGCCTCCCACCTCTGTGAAGCTATTTTTAACTGCACAAAACCAAAAATAGCTTGGCAGCAGCTTCAGGCCGTGGGAGAGGAGCTATTTATATCACCAGTGATGGTTCCAAAATAGCAAGCAGGAGGAGGGGGGCGGCTGGCACGCTAGAGAGCTCCTGGCCGCTACTAAAAATACTGGCAGTGTGAGTCATCCCGGCCTGGCTGAGTCACCCCATTCCCCCCCTTCTCCTTCCCAGCGGCAGGAGGCAGCAGCAGAACAGGCTAAAGAATTGGAAGCCTGAGGTGGGGGAGGCATCAGAGCCTGCTGGTTATGGGAAAGTGGACAAGGGGGTGGATTGGGAGAGGGGCTTTGGGGTGAGTGTATAGAGGGAATGGGGAGGGGAGAAGGAGCTACCCAGCCAAACCCACTGGGTGAGCCTGTAGCATTCTCTCCTATGCGCTCCTGTGC
>PVKY010004605.1:0-18946 GCA_004027775.1 Bradypus variegatus
TTTAATCATTTAACAATACCCCCCCCCACAAAAGAAAAGGGAGGGTCACCAAGGAGCATATCGTCCCAAGTTTGAATTCCATTCCTGCTAATTAATTGGTGACCATGGGCAAGATTCAGGTACCTCTTCAGCAAATTAGGCATAATAATAATAATGAACTGGCTGTCACCATTTTGGGGGGAGAAATTGAGCTCATTCATTTGAAAGCCTTATAAATTTTAAGTCATAACATTTGAGAGAAATGTGACATTATTAACAAACATAATAATTTGACTTTAAAGAGAGTAATGCTATTTTCTATGTTGACATTGTCCCTAATTTTTACGCTATATTTCAAGAAGAGGATGACTTTTCTATGCACAAAACCTTGTTGCCCAGGATTGCCTTAGCTATTGATCCAAGCAGATGGGGAGAATTAATAGATCCTCAAAGCTGGGGTCACCACTCTAAGTGTCACCAGGAAATTCAGTGCAGCTGCCTAAAGACAGGGACAAAGATGATAAAATAGAGAAGAGAGAGATGAGCAGTTAATCCTTTAAGGTCGCCTTCAGGGGTCAGATAACCTAAGATGAATGTAAGCTGTTAATAACATCCCCTGTACAGTATAACTGAATTTGTGGTTTGTAATAGTGTGTTAAAATGGAAAAACTTCAACCCAACTTAAGTTTGATTATAATGAAAATAGTTTCTCTCTCTCTTTTTTTTTTTTTGTTATCATTTAGAATCACACAGATACTTGTTTTTCTTTAGCAGTTTCTGCATTATTTTTTTTTCCTTTGTAACCGTCTTCACCTGTTACAAAATAAAATCTACCTGGGGATTACATGGTGGCTTCTTACAGTCATCTCATAGCAAAGGTAAATATAGTTTGAGGAACCACCTCCCGAACTCTCCCCAGAAGAAAATTATTTCATAAAAATAATTGTTTTTGTAATGAAGTCTATAAATTATAGTGAGTTCTTATACCAAACATTTGGGTTTTCTCCCTCAAAACTAATGCTTTGTAAATTCAGTTTAACAGCTACAGAAACTGTACAATGATCCATACCACCTGATAAAAGTAGTCTATATTGAAAAATGATGGAGTGCAAAGCCGATGGATAATCGGAAAGATCAATAGGCTCATACTGTAATTGGTTTGCGGACGTGCCTCAAGCCCACCTAAACCAAACCATCTACACAATTACGTAATGCACGGTCCCCATGTCTCCCAAGCCCATAATTAATACTAATTCCAAATGACCATGGTTCTTAGCCCCACCAGTATAACCCCAGGAGCTGAGCCCCTCCTCCCAAATCTCCCCCAGTCATTTCTGGAAGTCTCCAGAGTGATTTCACAGGCATATCCAGTAACAAACCTACCCGTGTGTTCCTGCTCCTGCTATCACATTCTGTTGCAAATGGTGAAGCAGCCACAACTACATATGGGCATTATCACACTATCAGAGGCCAGGTATTATGGTGCAGCTTTAATTACATTGCTGTTTCTCCTCACAATTGCTCTAGAAGAAAGATGTCCCCATTTTGCAGAAGAGAATCAGGGGGATGAAACTGCTCATGTTCAGCCTTTCACGTATTTCTTCAATTTGCCTTCATTGACACAGTTTGTCTTTCAATGGGCCCTGTTGCTTTTCTTTCTCCTTTGGTCTCCATTCTTCTTTTTCCAGAGAACAAATTTCTAGGCAATCCCAATCCCCTCTCCTGGATGGATTTGTTTTCCTCAGGCCTCAAGCATCTCCTGTTTGGCTCAACCTACCTTTACACTGATACTGCAGGTGACAGTCTCTTTTTGGGCAGCAGCTGCCACCAGTGTTCTGCCAAGATCCACCAGGCCCCCTTCTTGGTGAGGGGGTACCTTCCCTCCTGTGCTGGTTTGTATACATTACATCTCCCAGAAAAAGCCATATTCTTTAGTACAATCTTGTGGGAGCAGATACATAAGTGTTGATTAGGTTGGAACCTTCTGATTGAGTGTTTCCATGAAGATGTGACCCACCCAACTCTCAGAGACACCTTTCGTTAGGGTGTGACCTCTGAATGTTTCCAAGAATGGCCCCGCCCATTTGCATGGGTCTTGGTTAGTTCACTGGAGTCCTATTAAAAGAGCTCACAAACAGAGGGACCTGAGAGCAACTGAGAGTGACACTGTGAAGAGGAGCTGCAGCTGAGAGAGGACAAAACACCCCAAGAGCAACATTTTGGAAAATGCCCTTTTGAAACGCAACCTCAGAGCAAGTAGATGCCAGCCATGTGCCTTCCCAGCTAACAAAGGTTTCTGGACGCCAATGGCCATCCTTCAGTGAAGGTACCCGATTGTTGATGCCTTACCTTGGACATTTTATGGCCTTCAGATAAACCAAATAAACCTGCTTTATAAAAGCCAATCGATTTCTGGTGTTTTGCAAAACGGCAACATTAGCAAACTGGAACACCTCCCTATACTTCAGACAGCAGGTACAAACACAGATGTCTCAGGGGCCAGCCAGGGAGATAAATGACTGAAGGGGATGTCAGTGATGAGAACCTGGGGGTGGGAATCTAGAGAGCTCACTGTCCACTGAGGAAGGAGAGGCTGATTGGTGGCCTGTGGGCAGCTGGCCTCCTATTGCGAGAGCTGGTTTTCATTAGACAACAGAAACCCAGATTTTTATATATAAAAGCCCCTGATTATTGAATGTCAGCTTAAATTTGTAAAAAAAAAAAAAATCCTATAGAGGACTTTTTGGAATTTGTACCATTTTCATGTGCTTCCTGTTCAAAAAATAAATAATATTTAAAAACATGTCTGCAAATAAACGGTTGACCTTCCAGCTATCAGTTTGCAATCTCTCTTTCAAGCAATGAGCAAATGAGGAAATATACACACATGTTTTAAAGCATCTAGAGCAAGAAGTAGCTTAAGACAGATAATTACGGAACAAAGTTTTAAGCCTCTCCCGCTTGAAATGGAAGTGAAACAAAAAAATTAAGAGGTGCTGGGAAGCCATTTAACACAGATGAACAAGAGAGCAGAAATTCAAGAGCAGAAGTACGGAGGGCTCTGTGGGGCCATGGAGAAGTGGCAGAATCCTAGTTCCTCGGTGTCTTCATCTTGAAACAGATATTATTTCTATACATACATATATATATATACACACACACACACATATATACATATATGTATTAAAACTAGAGACCAACCTGCCTCAAAGAGTTTTGCAAAAAATGAATAAAAACCAAAACTACTTTCACACCAGCTTCCTCAGATTGACCAGAGAAGCAAGTGTTCTTGGAATAATAGACTGAGAGAGTCAAAAGAGATCTTAGAAATCACCCAAGATAATATCCTTATTTTCTAGTTGAGGGATGGAAGCCCTGGACCAGCTCATACCTCTGCAAAGCACCCAGGCCCAGGCTGGAGCAGTGCGATAGTAGGACAGGAGTGCACAAGGCATCACGCAGCCCCGGTGTGAATGTCAGTTCCGCCCCTGGCCAAGTGTCCGACCTTGAGGGCACACACCCTCCAGCCTGCCTCCTGCCCGGGGTGACACAGGAATCATTCCCCACTGTCTAGCCTGAAGGAGAGCTCCTGCCAGGATGAGAAGACACAGTGGAGGCAGGGACTTCTGCGAAGCAGAAGGCACCACACACTCAGCAACGTGAGCAGCCTTGATTAGCCTTCGTCTTGTCCCCGGGCACCTCTCCTCGGGCTCCCACCACAGCCTCCCCTTGGTCATAACCCGTATCCCACTGCACTGAAGTTACCCGCTGACTTGCAGGTCTTCCCCCAAGGTTGTCAGCTCCTTAGCGCCAAGGGCAGTGGCCAATTGCATTTTGCGCACCCACCAGACCCTCGATGAATGTTTGTGGCATGAATGAGCCAATGCCGCTCCAAGTCTTCTAGCTCCTGACCCAGAAAACAGAAGTCGAGCTAACTAATTGAATCCTTTTAGGGCCTCACTAATAAGGCAAACGTATTCGTCAATTTCTAAACGCAACCTTTTCTGAGCAATGTTTGTGACATTTAAATTTATTGCCTGCAATACTCATTGTTTGTGGGGATTCTGTTTGGTGACATGCAGAGAGAGAGAGATGACTATAATTCAGGAGACCCTAACTTTCCAAGGTCCTCTTTTATCCAAAAGAACATATCCATCTGGAATCCAGCGTTCTGGTCTAAAAGCTGCCTGTTTGAGACTTGGCACTCTGAAAACTCAGCTACTTACTCCAGCATTCAACAACTGGGTCTCTTGTGGGTGTCCCAAATAGCTTGCTGCAATCACAGGCATATGCAAAGCTGCCCTTATGTAACTGAGCATTAACGCCTACTTTATCTCCTACATCATCATCTGTCACAGTCAAAAAATGGCAGCGTAAATTCAAATTCCAAGAGAGTAAAAATATTTAAATATACTGCACAGGAATTCCCCTTTAAACCATGACTTGAAGAAAACTCCTTCGCTCTGTCTCCTCTAGGTTGGGTGAAGTAGGGTGGAGAGGAGAAAGGGGAATTTGAATTTCGAAGGACCCAAAAGCCCAACAAGGGTGATTTGGGTATGTATTATCCTGTATCCCACAGTTCAAGTCCAAATCTCTCAAGAGTTTTTCAGATCCAAATTTCAGAAGCTTAAGATTTGCATTAGTGTTATTCCTAAATAAGAAGAAGCAGTAGATTCTCTAAAATATATGTAGAATTCTCTCTTCTGTCTCCTAATTTTCTGCCCACTTAATAATATACTTTTATATGGCACTTGTTTATATGTTCTAGAGAAATGTTCAAACCATTTTGAAATCTAGCAGTAAAAAATAAGTTTAAAATATAATGCTTATTCTAAACAGCTAGCAACTCTGCAATCAGAAAATATGGGTAATGAAATTTAATTCAGAAGATTTTACCATCAATTTAGGATAAACTAACAAATTTAAGGTCTATCTTAGGAGTTTTAGTTATAGGCATAAGCCGAAAATAATTCATGTAATCCTAATTTATTCAACCAAAATTTTTTAAACACCTAAAACCTACTGCTGTTCTGGGTTTGAGGATATAGCCATAAACAAAGCAGACAAAAATCCCTGCCCTAAGGAGCTTCCATTCTAGAGGTAAGAGAAACAAACATAAGAAAAGTATATAATGTATCAGATGTTGGTAAGTGCTATGGTTGATTGTGTTAATGGCCCCAATTCTTCATTCTCCATCCATCCACTCCATTCACCATATTTTCTGCAGTGAATGGGGCTTCTCCCCTTCCCCTTGACTTTGAGCCTGACCATGTGATTGGGTTTGGCTGATAAAAGGAGGTAAGGTGGCAGTGTGCCAGCTCCTGACTATGTATAGCCCTCAAGAGGCCTTCATGAGTCCAGTGCCCTTCACGTTCCTCTGTCATCGCCATGAGAACATGCCCCAACGAGCCTGCTGGTCCCATGAGAAGGAAGATACGTGGAGCAGAGCTGCTCCAGCTAAGCTTGCTCAGCGAAATCCAGTGTAAAGCAGACCTCCAGAAGCTCCTGAGATGCACGTGCAAGCCCAGCCAGCAACTGCGTGGCTGCCTGATGCCCCCGCCGAGATCAGCTAGCATCCAGCTGATCCACAGATGCGTGAGCTGCCATAATGAATAATTATTGTTGTGGGGGTTGAGTTTTGGGGTTGTTACACCTCAACAACTAACAAATACAAGTGCTAACGAGTACAGTAAAGCAATAAGAAGGGATCGGGAGTATGTGTCTGGGAGTGATGAGGGTTCAATTTCAAATACCAGCCTTGTATACAGTTATTTTTAAAATATAGCATATTGTTAGTGAAGCATATTGTTAGTGACTCTAAAAATACTTTCTCTTCCAAGAACTGAGAGGTTCTTAGGTTCATTATCTGACATCCTTTTTCATCACATATTTGGCACTCTCATCCTGGTACTATGTGGGTCCAAACAATTGTGAGGCAGGAAAAACTTGCTCACTTGTTGCAGTATGAGAAGCAGGGCAGAAGTAACCTCCATCCTCTGATCTCTAAATCCAATCCAGTTGTACATTCTTTCTCTTTGTCATGTTTGGATCACACTATGTGAACTCATATTCTCTTTTTAACAGAGCATCCTCTAGGTTCTGTTTTCTATTTTGCCTCATAATATTGCAAAGTCTTCCCCAGAGGCACTCTTTCCTAAATTTATCTGCAAACTCACTTGGGGGTTAAGGGTAAAAGATTTACCCTAGGGAATTCTATTGGCAAGTTTAGCTAAAACTTCAGAATTTTTCTGACTTACTTTCTGATGTAAAGGCAGCAACCTTTCAATGATTCTTTTAAATTGTTATAAAGGTAGCTAGTGTGGTTGTTCCGTGGAGATCAAAGACTTTCCAGATTATCCACCCTAACTTCTGGCAAGGTGAACGTGGTTCCATGACAGTCATTATGTCCTTCCATCTGAAGGCAGGGACTAGGTTTCCACCCAGCTTTGATTTTCCTTTTAAAACAAAACAAATCTGAACCTTGTACTTTCCATCTTGTCACAGAATGATTGCTCCTTTGGAAACAAAGTCACAAATACCATACAGGGTTCCAGAAGATTCTAGTGGCTAGATTTGGCTCCAATACACACTCAGATTAAAGAACGTGTAAAGGCTATGAGAAAAAATACTTCTCTATCCCTTGTCTTCTAGACAGTTACCTGTTGGTGGCCCCAGCAGACTGGTAGAAAAGTTTGAGAGCTTCTTGATTAAGGTGTTTCCAAGGGCTAAATCTACTGTGTTTTCAAGCTTCCCTTTCCTTCATCTTTTATGGATTTGAACAATTGAGATCATATTTCACAGAACTGTGTTATCTTGGGAAAATCACTTAACCTCTCTGAAACTCAAAATTCCTCATTAACAAAATAATAGAATTGAATTATCTCAAAACTTCCTCCCTGTTCTAACATTCTCTAATTTAAGTTATGCATGTTTAAGCTACTGATTCTAAAATAAATAATCATTTTCAGGCTGTTACAGGCTATAGCACCAGGCACAAACCAGCCAAATCAAGCTAGTTTAATCAAGGGAATTACACTGTCTTTCATCAATAATTTTTGTCAAGTCCCAGCAGTCTTCCTTAGGCCTTTTAATGTTCAGCCTCACAACTTTTACAGGCAATGACCAAATTGTAAATAGTAACACCTTTCTCCAACCCACACAAATTAGCTTTTTTAGATTTCTGGATTAAAAAATACACTATGGTCTGTAAGGGAGCATCAGAAGTCTCCGGCAAGGTTTTTCCATGCTATCATCTTATGCTATGAACAGTCTGATCAATTTCCTCTGTGAACTCGAGTTTTTCCAATCCTGATACCGGTTTCCAATCAATTGCTATTCACACTCACACATCTGCACACATAAAGCCGCTTTAAACATCACGGTGTGGGGTCCTGACATGACAGAGCCACCAGCTGTCGGGGCACTGCTCTGAATTGGGGACACAAACCCCATTTTCCTATGTAAATTGGCCTGGACGCTGCTCCAGCCCCCAACAAAAGGGGACAGTCCTGCTAAATGGGCCCATCTGGCTGTTCCCCGGCCCCAATGCCACCTCCGGGACAGGAGTGGGGATGGGGAGAGTGGGGGGATGATCGTCGGGGGGCCAGGAAGGTAGCGCAGCAGAGCGCAGCTGTCACCCCGACCCCAGAGGTCCCGCACACAGAGGTTGGAGGGCTAGCAGATTCGCGGTGGTCTTAAGCCTCCCGGCCTGGGGCGCCTGGAGATCTCCCCGCGTACACCCGGGGTGGGGGAGGGCGCGCTTTGTTCCCGGGCCCCGAAGGAGCGAAGCGCCAGAACCCAGGGCAGAGCCACTGCTCCGTCCCCGGGGCCCCAGGGCAGCTCCCGCCAGGCCGCGGGCGCCTCCATAGCAACAGCGTGGGAGCTCCCCAAACCGGGCAGAGGAAAAGGGAAGGAGGCGGGGAGAGGTGGGAGGGCTGCAGGAGCGAGGCGGGGAGAGGAGGGAACGTAGTGGAGAAGGGCAGCGGGAGGAGCAGAACAAGAAAAGGGGAGAAAGAAGGAGAGCAGGAACAGGGAGTGGGGAGAGGAGGGACGAGGGGGCGTAAAGGAGGAGGAAAACGGGAAGCGCAGGAAAGGAACAGGGAAGGAAGGTAGGTAGCAGGCGGGAAGCAAGGAGAAGAGGGTACAGGGGAAGAGGAACAAGGGAGGAAAAAATGAGGCGAGCAGGAGCGAAGGTGGGGGTAGGCAAGGAGGGGGCACAGGGGAAAAGGGAAGGAAGGAAGGAAGGAGAGGTGCAGAAGCGGGGGAGGGACAGGAAGACGGGGCGCAGAGAAAAAGGGGAACATGAGGAGTAAGGAAGGAGCAAGGAGGAGGAGGGGCAGGAGCTGGGAGGGGGGCGCGGCCTGGAGTCGCCCCGCCTAGCCCTCTAGGGCTTGGTGCCCCAGCGGGGTGCCCCTGCAAAATCCCTGCCCCAGCTGCCTAGGGGCGGGAGCTCGGAGCGGGTGAGGACGGCGGCGGCGGGTGGGAGGCAGGGCGCAGGGTGGAGCCGTGGGAGCGCGGGGCAGCCGAGAGGTTCGCGGTCTGGCTGCCACCGCCCACCGCGACCGGAGAGGACGTACTCTCTCCTCCTCCACCTCGCGAGAGGACCCCTCTCCTGCTGCACCCGCCTTCCCAGCCTCGCTAGCAGCTCCCGAGACCCAGAGCAGCCCGCAGTTCCCCGGGGATGTGCAAACCCTCGTCCCCGCGGGCTGCGCGCCAGGCTCCGGAGAGGGGCGGAGCTCTGTCTGCCGTGGAGGGTTCTCGCTGAAGGCTCGCTTTGTCCAGTGTTTTCACCAAAGAATGTATTTTTCGTCACGAAACTATTAGAAGGGTGATGTCGTTTTTTGTTTTGAGTCCCCTACTCCACCCCCACTCCCCACCAACAAAAAATTAGGGACTCGCGGAGCGAATATATTACCAGTATTAAGTTTGGAATGTAAAGCAATATTTTCTGATATCCAGCTGAAAATTTGGGGGAAAAGGATCGTCACTCTTAAATATCATTTGCTAAGAACCAGCTTTGCACAAAACATTTCACAAAGTCAGCAAAACTGACCTGATATTGCTCTCGACGAGTTTAACATGAAAATAGACTACTGTTGCACTCTGAAAGCATTTTAGACTAGCTTTTATGACATGGCATTAAAGGGCTGAAAATTTTTATTCCAGGTATATCAATATTTAAAAGGAAGCCAACAGATATAAGTACTGTATATTTCATCCAAAACCATTATAAAAAGTAAAGGGAGGAAAAATAAACTTTTGGACTTTCTCAGCTAACATGGGCTATGGGAAAATGAAAATAAACCTAATTGAAAAAACAGTGCTCACCATAAATAGGTTCAGCTTTCAGGCAGAGAACATGGATTTTTTTTTTTAAGCAGAAAATACACCAATCAAATGTAAGATTGTCCATGTTTCATAGAGCAAAGGTCAAAGAATCCTCCCAAGCCTTAGAGAACCCTGTTTCTGTGTAAATAGTGTAGATAGGCAGGGCTTTTGTTTTGTTGTTTGTTTGGAAATTCCTAATCTGTAACCCTTGTTTTCAGGTGTTACCCAAAGGAGTAGTTCTTGGTTTCTTTGACCTACACATTCCCAAATTAGATACCAGTCTGAAAGAAAAAGGAAAAACTTGTAGGTTTGTAATTGTGTGATATTCCATCTGGTTTAAACAGTGAGGAGAAAGAGAGAGAGAGAGAAAGGAAAGAAGGGAGGAAAAAAGAAAAGAGGGAAAATGTAGGCAAACATCCAACTGCATAGAACTGTAAATGTTGACATATTTTTGATGTAAAACTGATGATTTCTACTCTTAGCTTCCCAACTGATTACGTTCTCAACATGACATTTTTTGAGGGCTTACCATGTTCCAGGACTATTTTGAGCAACTTATAGACTTCAGCATTTTATTTAATCCTCTTAACAAACATAGGCAGATAGTGTCATTATCCCATTTTATAGATGAGGAAACTAAGGCTTAGAGAGACCATAAAACCTGCCCAGATTTACACGGCAGTAAATGGCAGGGTTCCCTGAGCAGTTTGTTTTCTTCCTGGCCACTCATGCCACAGGAGCCAGCCTCCCTCTCATCTCATGGTGAATAACATTGAACATAACCATGGACAAAAAAATGCATATGGACTAATTGAATTTCTCAATGTCAGTTTTTCTGGCATTAGGTAGACTTGTAAATTCAAAGGTTATTATTCGCTTATATTTTGTGTCCTCAACAGTTATTAACCAAGACCTTTTCTTTCAAGAGAGTAAAAAATTGTGAAATAGTAATATTATAAATGGCTTTGAAAGCTAATCATTATATTAACTTTCATATAACAAAATGACAGAGGGAAGAGTAAATTTGTTTTAAGAAATCAAGCAAGTAAAAAATGTCTTTAATCCAATGAAGATATGCGATCCTGCCTTGCCCTTGTACTGTTGCTAAGAAATCTTCATGCAATGTCATACACTTCAGAAATACCGAAAGCAGCAACCCACCAGCCCCACACCCACTAAGCATAAACTGTAAATGTAGCTTCACGTGAATTTTTAGAATTGTGGCAGTTTTTTAAAATAACTTTTTTGGGTTCAATGAAAAACCAAATTTGGTTATATCCTGTGGCTTAAACTTTGTCTTGTTTCTTGATCTTCTATCTAAGGTCTGACCACAACATTAAAATCTTAGGAACCTATGAATCAGAAGGACTAGACTAAGCTTCACTTGATGTTTGTACATTTAGAGTCAAGTTGGGATTGAGCATTTTCTGCTGAATTTCTGGCCTTTATAAACAGATATTGAGAATATAAACACTCCTAAAATCTTCTACCTCTGCCTCTGCATCTTTTCTTCTGTTTGTATCAATTCTAAGGTCTTTCCCTTGACCATAACCATGGGCAATTGAGAAGGGGAAGTGGGGGGGGGAAGGAGGGCATTTGTGATGGACATGAGCAAAGGACTTACTTCTGGCAGAGCGGAGTCCACAATGCAGGGAGCTAAAAATGGGCTGGGCTTAGGATAGGGGCGTGCAGGAGCATGAGGAGAGGACCAGAAGGTTGGTAAGGGCAATTTTTTTAGGCTGAGAACTGGAGGGAAGGACTTCTGTTGAGGCTTGGCTTAGAGGTCAAGCCTGAATTTCCATTGACTAGACTGGGGGTGGAGTGAGACCCTGTGGTCCCCGAGAGGCCAGGCCCCCAGAAGATTTCAGAAAGTGAAGACGTATTCCACTCCCTCCCTCTCACTGAAAAACTGAAGGGGAAGAAAGGGCATTTGCTCGTGGTCATAGCCTTTTTTCCCTGATTGCCCTGTGAGCCTGTCCCAGTGAGAGCGGAGGGAGAAGGGAGACAGTTGGGTCTGGCCAAGCCCCTCTTTCTCTCTATGATTGATTGCAAGTTCATATCTTGTTTCTTCTCATTTTCTAAAAAGGTTTTCCCCTTAGGAAAACATTCCATCATTAACTTCAGTCCAAAGGTGATTTTTTTTTCCTTTTACAGAATGTAGGAGGAAAAAATATCCTGACTATTTTTAACACATGTGAGAGAGAAGAGATTATTTTCTCTTTGCTTAAATATTCTGGTATTTCCACCACTGGTGATGGACATTTCCCAAAACTAAAAGTGAAATTTCCCAGTAGGGTCTCAAGTCTGAATAAGATTTATCAGAAAATAAGAAAGAAGGTTGGAGCAGGAGAGAGGGAGCCTATAAGGATTTCCAGTTTTTGTCTCAACACAAGTTTATTTTAATTAAATTCATAAGCAGCATCTTGCAGTAATATTACTGCTTTCCCTTTTTTTTCTTTTTATACTCACAGACTGATTTTAAGGTCTGAAACTTAAAAGAATATAACTGTTTTGTTTTTTTTTTTTCTTACTGAGATGGTCAAACAAACAGAAGACAACTTAATTCATAAGGAGTTTGGGTCAACCAATTCAAAGTCTGGAAAGTTCAGAATTAAAACATTAAACATCCACTGAACAGACTAGCTCATTAGTATTGATCACCAAATAATTCTAAGCACATGTGCTGTTTATATACAAAGGAAGCAATATATTTTCTTAGGAGGAATAAAAACCTCAACAACATTATATCTGGACTTCATTAGCGTGAGGTAAAGAAAAGCAGCCTTATAGAATGAGATTCAGTGACACTGCCAATAAACAGCTTTGTTCAGCAGGGCATATTATTTAGCGGAAGCTGTCATAGTGTCCAGGGAGAGAAGATAGGACTTGGAATGAGGGTTGAGCTAGCAGAGAAGAGGTCTGAGCAGGGACAAACGACAGGGTGAGGCTTCCAAGGGGACTCCTCTGGCTGGATAATAAGAACTGCTGACGTTTTTTGGGAGCAAGATGCTGGGCAAAAAGTTTACATCCAATGTCTACAGTCCTCACATTGGCCACGGGAGGCCCACCTACCCACTGAAGTGGTAGATTTTACAGGCAAAGAGATTGAGGGGTGTCCAAGGCCTTCCAGATTGTAAAAGGCAAAGGTGGAATTCTGTCTTGGTTCTTGGGGTCCCCAAAGTCCTTGCTCATCATCTTTCCATCATAAAGATTAGTGAGTGGGGGAGAAACATTTCCCGACACCCAAGGGAAAGTACACACAGAGAAGCACAAGCTTCAGCCGCTTGGAGCTCCTTTCATCTACTTTGAACCAGTTGTGTCATTGGAAGAAGAAACTGGGGTGGTCCAGGCTTTCCTTGTGAACTTTTGGGTGAGATCATCATTTTACCCAGAGTCTGGTAGAAAGCAGAGGCTCTCTCTCAGACACCCAGACACGCTTAGGAATAGCCAAAGGACTGAGTCCAGTTTTCAGTTTTGAACCAAAAGTTTTGGATTCATACGGTTGCTGTCCTACTTGAGAGGGTGATAATTGCTTAGGAGCTGAGTAGGATAAAAATGGGAGAGAAAAATTCCTAGTCAGCTGATTAGATGAAACTTATAAAGTTGAAGGACAATGTTAATACTTGAAGTATTGACATAAAATTGAAGAATCATCTTTTATTGAAAGTTGCTCTCTTGGAAATCATTAGCCCATTTTTTTATGGCCTGAGGGGAAAGTCAGGGATAGAAAGAAGAAAACTCCCTGAGGAGGTGATTTTTCTGGTGCACCTGAAGAAGGAGCCAACCCGGAGGAGCACTGGAGAGGAGGCGAGTTTTCTGGCAAAGGAGGAGAGGGGACAACAGTTTGTGCGAAGACCTGTGAAGCTGACAGATTCGATTTTACTGAGATTCACCCTTTCTTCTCTTTTCTGAGAACCATATTTCCAGACCAGGGCATGTTTCATCTTTACTGATCTTTCCCATTAGCCTAAATTAGACAAGGGTGTTTCCTCCTTGTCTATATGAAGTTATACAAGATGTATTGTAGAGATACGGAGATAAGGGTACTTCGTGTCATGCGAGGGCAGGTGTATCTCGGATCCAGAAGGGACCTGGCCCCAAAATGGAAAACTGTCAGGAGCCATGCAGAACACCCTCCCTGTTTCTCACTTTTGTCTCTTTCTTCATGAGGCCGCTTAATTTTTCACCTCTGCAGATCAACTTACGCTGCACCTCTGAGCACGTGATTGATGAGGTCACCTCCATTCCGGGAGCCGTTCTACTAGCTGTCTCTGAATCTCATTTCCAAATATAGGGCCAAAACACTTGAGTGACCCACTCTAAGCCAGTCACCTGTAGTTGAGAACACTGGTTTTAAATATGGTGAAAGGTACTCCTCAGAGAAAGGGGTTTGATATGAGTTGATTAGGTGGTCTCCTACTGACTTCTGTGGCTCTCTACATCACGGTTTCTAAAAATTTTTTTGTTGTTGTGGGAATATATATCTACGTCATGTTTTAAGTCCTCATATCTTGACTTCCAGATACTCTAATTTGTACTTAATTAATTAATACTGGATAAGTAAATTAATTAAATATACTGATTTCCTTGTTCCATGTTAAACGCTGCTTGCTCCCGTTGCTTTAAAAACAATAATCAAATGTGTTCTCTGCTTACCCCAGTTTTGCAACTCTTGTACCCTGCCACAAGATTGAATCTTCTTCTTCCATGAATCCTCCCTTCCATTCTTCTTGCTTCTGGATTAAGAGGCAGGCAGGAAGGATGAACAATTCCAAGGCAATCAAGTACAGTACATTCTTTTAAAATTAGAAGTGAAAAATATTGTTCTCCTTTTAGGATTAGATTTAACATCCATTGGTTTTTTTGTTTTGTTTTGTTTTTTTCTCATTTATCTTAGAGATCATCAAATCCACTCTATCAAAACCCAGAGATGTTGAGTGACTTGCCCAAGGTAACTCACCTCCTTTGTGGCTGAACTTCCCATGTAGGGATTTTTCAGTTATAATTCACTGCCTGCCATCCAGGTGTAACAAGGATGGATGGGCAAGAAAGCACAGAGAAAGAAAAGGACATAGCAGGAAGCTCACCTGGCCTGTGTCTCAGCTCTGAGGGAGAACCCTTTATTGACAGAAGGAGTCTGGCACGTACATGTCATTAAACTGATGTTCCATGGGGGCAGGATTTTGGATGGCCAAGTCTTAGTGGGTGGTCTTAGTCTAAGTCTTTCTGTGTTCAGGAGAGGCCTTGCTCATGAGAAATCCCTGATGCTAGTGTTGAAATCCCTGATGCTAGTGTTGGGCACTGTCACCCACCTTTAAAGCTCAATAAACCCTGCTCTGCTGGAGAACACCTGAGTTGGAACAGTCAAATTGTTTTGTCCCCATATTGGGAAATGAGATTTGAGATAGCCAGTTAGCAGTGTTTCTGGAACTGAGGTGATGGAAACAAAATGCAGAAATGGCATCTTTTTTTGAGAAATTATCTGCAAAAATTAATGCATTCAAATAAAATAGGATGAGCAGACACTGCATGGCTTTGGACCACTACTTCACTGTCTCTGTGCCTCCATTGTCTCATAAAGTGGTTGGATATGAAATGAGTGATTTCAAAGACCCCTTCCAGCTCTAAAATCTCCTGATTCCATAGTTAAATAGGGAGAACAATATAAATTAATCATATAATAAACACAAAAGGGATAGATATTAAGGCTTCAGACTAAATGCAATTTTTAAAAATCCAGGTATTAAAAAATAATAATAACGCAAATAATTAACTGCTTAAGAACTTTAAGAAAATGCTCTTATAAGTAACCAGTGCATAAGAAAAGAAATGATCTCAATAGTAAGTTATTTTTTTAATTATGGAAAGAAAAACTCTCCATATTAAATCTTGAGGACACAGCCAAGCAATTCCCCTTTGTAACTTATGAAGCTCTTATGCATAGTTTACCTCACTGCTACAGTCCTGCTTGGGAGCAGGTAAACACCCATTTTATAAATGAAGACATTAATTGGGATTCAAGAAATGAGCAAAATAACGTGATCACGAGACCATAACCCAAGGTTTCAAGTGATAAACAATTTTTTTTAATCAATAGAAACTTTATTTTACCCAATGAACATAGTTTCATTTTAATTAAAAAAAAAGATGGATGATGAAACCTCAGTTTAATAGTTAAATACCAAGACAATTGTACAAATCAAAGACAATATAGAATTTTTAAAATTATACATGGTTTTATCCTTACATTTTTAAAACTATGAATAAAATTATTTCTCTTAAAAATACCAAAATTGATATGACATAGACTCATCAATTCTAGGAGCTTTGTTGATATAAAAGTTGACAATTTTCATCCATATTTGCCAGATCAAAAAACATTCTGTTTAAGAATGTGTGCCTGTGTTTTTGTGTGTGTGTGGATATGTGTGTTGTATTTCACTGTGTGTGAATGTGTCTGTGTAACTGCTGATGAGGTTAAGTTTGTCCGCTGCATGGAGCAATGAAGAAAGTTCTTCCTTTCAGTATATAAGAAAGCATATCTTAGTTTTTTTAAAAAAAGAGAAAAACCCTATTCACTTACTCTCCCATGAAGGTCTCCTTTAGGAGCTCTAAGGTAAGGAAAGGATGTAGTAAGAAAGATAATTGTATGTGGCATATGAATAAATATTTTATTTGACAGATAATTATGCATTTATTTTGATCGTTCCTCCCTCCTGTGACTTGATCATTCATAGCCTGGGTACTGCTGACCGCCTTGGAGTCACTGGTTTTATTGGCCACATGTATTTGATTCCTCATGTTTGTTCCCCACAAGCCCAGGCCCCCCTGGGTCATTCCTTGTCCCCTACTCCCCACACAACTCTCTGCATCACCTTTTCTGACCCCTTTCGCTAATCTCCCTAACTAAAGAAACTCTTATTATTGCAGCTCACAATAAATCATCAGTCTAGCTGCCGAAACTGGAGATATCATTTCCATATCCTTTCCAATAAAACGAATCAATTCCTTGTTTACTAGGAGCTATTGGTGACAGTGAGTGGCTTGCTTTCTGATTTGGTTATTTATGGCTACCCAACAAACTACCCCCAATTTAGTGGCTTGAAACGACAACCACTTTGTTCACTTTGTAGCTTCTGTGGGTTGACGGCTCATCTGGCAGCTGGAGCTTCAAATGGCAGCTGGAACTGGAGCCGGGGAGGCCCCCTCGGGAGGCTGGCAGGGCCTGGGCCTTCCCCACCACGGGAGCGTCTCCCGCAGGAGAGCCCGACTCCTCTGGGCTCAGACAGTGGAAGCCTCCAGGCCTTCCTGGAGCCAAGACTCAGGCACTTCTGCCGCCTGCTAGTGATGAAGCAGTCCCAGTGCCAGCTCAAGGGGAGGGAAAATAAATGCCACCTCTGGAGGCAGGGGACAGGCATGTGACAAAGACTCTGCAGTCGTCTTCAACCCATCACCAATTCTTAAACAAAAGAGACCCTTCTAGTTTCTGCGCAGAACAAACAGTGTGGGAGTTTACTATTCTTTGGGATAAATTTAAGTTTCTTGGGTAGAAAAAAAGTAATGCTTCCCTAAGGCAGTATAACACCGAGGTTAGGAGCTGGTTTGGACAAACTGTAAGTGATTATAAAATTATGTACCCATGAGTACCTAGAGATACTATTTGCCTTTGAAACTATAATCTGAAACCCCAGTTTTACAGCCTTGAACCTCACTTTGTATTTGCTTTCACAGCCTCTTTTGCTTTGTAGGTGCTGTCACGTTCTCTTTCTTAGAAATTAAAATTCATTTTCTACTCAATAAAGTTTCTGTCTGCACTTCTAAAAGTAAAAAACAAAAAATAATTCCCAAGAAGTGTCAATAGCCAGTAATAAATAAATGGGGGGAAATTTCTAGTCCACCCCCGGTGCAGTTTAAGCAAACAAAGATCACAGTGTGAGGAAACCTAGCTTGGGAACCCTTCCTGCTTTAATTTTATCTCTCTTTCCTCTGAAAAATTCCCCAGAGTATTAGGATATTTCCAGGATGGGTGCTTCTATTTCTGTTCATTTCACAACTATCTCTTTTCTCCTCCTTTTTATTTAATTTAAATGTATAAACTTTTCTAAGATAATTAAAGCAAGCAGTGGTATGGACACTACAGCTATACCTCTCATTCAATTTGATAAATATATCCGTACTTATATTCGAATGGTGTATGAAGGTGTTTTTCCCATCCAATCTTTTCACTATGTGGAGAAAATTGACAGTTTTACCCAGTTGCTCCCGGGCAGTTACTCCCTGGAATTCTATGTATGCTTGAAATAGATGCTGAAAGATTTGCCTTCCCTCTGGCCTTTTCTGTGACTTGTCTGGAGTTGGAATCGATAAATGTTTGGGTTCAAAGGGCTTTTCTCCTGGCAAAGTAAATAGAAGGAATGGAGATGTAAAGAGTGCAAGTAATTCCGTAGGAATATATTGTCAATTCACTTGAAGGCAAGATTTGCTAGTCATTTGCCACCCAAGTATCATCATTTGTTGATTGTGTTTATTGCTGCATGTGCAGTTTGTGGCACTGAGGTAAACTCAGGCAGAAAAAACAGCCTCAGGGTTACGTACAGTGAAGGGAGACATTCACCAGCCCTGACATTTCTCTCTCACAGCACAGTAGGACTTTCTAAAATCAGAGCTTTATGAAGATAACAAAAGGAGTAATGGATAATGATGGAACCTATAATACAGAACAAGAACTGTGGCATTTTATAAGTTTAAATATGATTTATATATTGTTCAAAATATTTTATTTTGTAATCTATCTCTGCTCTCATGAAAATCTTAGCCAGGTATGTGACAGAGAATAATCCCCAACTTTGACAGGATTCTTCTTCATGTATTGTCCAAATTCTCCTGGTCCCTACAAGGGAGACCACTTAAACCCTGGGAGATAGGGTTTGTTTTTTTTTTCTTTAATAATTCAATTTTATGGAGATATATTCACATACCATGCAGTCATACAAACTGTACAATCAGCTGTTCACAGTACCACCAGATAGTTGTGCGTCCATCACCAAAATTAATTTTTGAACATTTTCATTACTATACACACAAAAGTAATAAGAATAAAAATTAAAGTGAAAAAGAGCAATTAAAGTAAAAAAGAATACTGGGTGCTTTTTTTTTTTTTGCCCCCATTTTTCTACTCATCCATTAATACACTGGACAAAGGGGAGTGTGATCCACATGGCTTTCCCAATCACACTGTCACCCCTCATAAGCTACATTTTTATATAATCATCTTCAAGATTCATGGGTTCTGGGTTGTAGTTTGATAGTTTCAGGTTTTTACTGCTAGCTATTCCAATTCATTAGAAACTAAAAAGTGTTATCTATATTGTGCATAAGAGTGCCCACCAGAGTGACCTCTCAGTGCCTTTTGGAATCTCTCAGCCACTGAAACTTAAATATTTCGCATCCCCATTTTGGTCAAGAAGATGTTCTCCATCCCACAATGCTGGGTCCAGATTCCTCTCCTGGAGTCATAGTCTATGTTGCCAGGGGTATTTACACCCCTGGGTGTTCTAGCCCACATTTGGGGGAGGGCAGTGATTTCACCTTTCAAGTTGGCTTAGGTAGAGAGAGAGGGCCACATCTGAGCAACAAAGAG
>PVKY010004606.1:0-18951 GCA_004027775.1 Bradypus variegatus
GGCCCTGCAGGGGTGCTCTCAGCCTGAAGCAAAGATGGCTGAACGGGGTGTCTCAACCCTCCCCCTCTCCTTGCACAGTTCCTCCTTCCCAGCTCCAGGACAATTGGTGCGGCTCTGGGCTGTGGGCACGGCCCGGGCAGGAGTGTCTGCAACCAACCAGGGAGCCAGCTGCAAGCAGCAGGGTTTCTTTCTCCTTCCAGCTCTCCCATCTGCTTCCCTGGCCCTGAGGGAATCTGCAGTGGGCTATTCTCCATGCCAGACACTGAGAGGCTGGCTCAGCCCACTCCTGCTATGCTTCACTGCATGGTTCCCACCGTCACAACTGCAGTCATTCCTGGGTTTTTCCCATTTTTTTTTTTTAAAGAACCAGTCCATCTCCAAATGCCAACCCCCAGCTTCCCCACACTGCAGCGTGGCCGTGGGTCTTTCGGCCAGCTTACTCACTCATTTCAGAATGCAGACTCCTGATTTAACCAAGTTGTATGGCCCCTGTGGTTCCAGGTGTCATTGTCCAGCTGGTGCATTGCTGAGACCGTTATTCTGGGTCACCTTCTGGTTTTTATCTAGTATTTTTCACGGAGGTGTTTTTTTGCCCTGTCTCACCTAGCCGCCATCTTAGGTTCTCTCGGCCATGTTCTTCTAATCCATCTCTGTGGGGCCAGATTTATTGTGGGTGGGACCTTTTGGTTAGGCTATTTCAACTGAGATTGACCCAGCCCATTCAAGGTGGGTCTTAATCCTTCACTGGAGTCCTCTATGAGAGAATAAAAGGCAGATAAAGCAGGAAAGCATAGGAAGAAATGCCCAGAGACATTTGGAGACAGCCATTGGAACCAAAACCAGGAGAGAAGGATAAGCAGATGTCACTGTGTGCCTTCCCATGTGACAGAGGAACCCCAGATGCCAGCAGCCTTTCCTCAGAGAAGGTATCTTCCTCTTGATGCCTTAATATGGACGTTTTTATGGCCTTAGAACTGCAAATTTGTAACCTGATAAAACCCCTTGAAATTGCCAACCCATTTCTGGTATATTGCATTCCAGTACCTTTAGCAAACTGAAACAAGATCTATTTGCATTTCTCCTGGTTGGAGTTAAATGAGTATCTTGGATATGTATATTCATGTTTTGTTAAATTTGGGAAGTTTTCAGCCATTATTCATTTGAATATTCTTTCTGTCCCCTTCTCTCCTCCTCTTCCTTCTGGGACTCTCTCAAGTGTACACTGGTGTGCTTGATGGCGTCCCAAAGATTCTTCAGGCTCTGTTCATTTTACTTCATTCGTTTCTGTTTCTGCTTCCTAGATTGAATTATTTCAATTGTGTTATCTTTAAGTTAAGTGAAACTTTCTTTTACCAGCTCCAGTCTGCTCTTTTACTGCTCTTGGGAATTTTTAATTGGCTACTGTGGTCTTCAGCTCTGTTCGGTTCCTTTTCATAATTTCCATCTCTGTAATGCTATTCACTGTGTTCATCTATAATTTCCTTTAGTTCATTGTCCATGTTTTCCTTTAGCTCTTTGAGCTGATTTAGAATCATTTAAAAAAAAATATTTTTTCTAGTATGTCCCAGGTATTGTCCTCTTCACTGATAATGTTTTAATCTCCTTTGCCTGGGCCATCACTTTGTGTTTCCTTTTGTATTTTGTAATGTTTTGTTAAAATCTGGACATTTTTATATTTTCATGTATCACTGGAATTTAGACTCTGAGACATCTGTTCCTTAAACTTGTATGCTCTGAGGCATCTGTTCCTTAAGCTAGTGTTATGACAGAGCTTTCCTGGAACACCAGGAGCTAACAAAACAACAACAACAACAACAAAACCAAAAAGCTGTGAAACAAAAACAACAACACCTTTCCCAATCTTTGAAGAATGACCTGTATGAATGCTCTCTTTCAGCGTTTATCCATACAATGAGTTTAAAGAACAGCACCACCAAAGCTTAGGGGACTCCTTTAATTCTTTTTGCACATATTTCTTGTCTTGGACATGCAATGGCTCTAGGAATTCCCCCCATTTACACAGATACAGATGTCCCTTCTTCCTTAGGATACAGCTTCTTCCTGGTCTGTCTGGCACTGCAGTGTATGTCCTGCTATCAGCAGCAATCCTTCTCCCCAGGCAGTATGACTTGACCACTCTTTCCCAGCATTCTGTAGTAAAGCTCAGTGAGCTGACTTCTACACGCAGGGCAAGTTCTGAGATACTGAGTGCCTTAGGCCACCACCAGATAGACTGGGCCAGACATACATGCTCCCAGTCTGTGTACCAGGGTTACTGTCTTCCCTCGGGAACCAGGATCAGGGCTCTACACCGGCACTGTGGGCCCTGCCTGCACTGAGTCGTGAGGGGACAGGGAGTGGGTCAGTCTGTGCACTGTGAGATCCTTTTGCTTTTAAGTGGCCTTTTTGTTTTTTAAATAATTTGGCACTTGCTTTGTTACTGCAACCCTTTAACTGTTCTCCAGAGCTTTCAGAAAGGTGTTTCTGCGTTTTTACTGTTCATTCAAAGCTTCTTTGGGGAGATGGATTCCTGAAGTGTTTCACTCCGCCATCTTGATCATGGCAGGGCCCCAATTCTCTATTCACTTTTCACTTATTTCGTCTATTAAATTAAATGTCTACCATTATGTTTGACCACCTGAAACTATTTTATATTGCCTCGATTCATGATTTTATTCTGGATATGCACTTTTTCAAAGAAATTAAAGGAAACTTCTGTCCTTGTTTCTTCTTAATTTTTTTTTTTAACTATCATTTCCCTCAGGTATTAAGGAAAGTTTTAGTTCAACTATTCGGCAGAATTTTGCATCACTACTTCACCTTATATTCAGTTGGTCACATTTAAAATGTGTCTTTTCTACTTATAGCTTATTTGAAAACATCATTCTCATCTTTTCAAAACCATTCACCTGTTTTCCTTCAGTGTTGGTAAAATATACTAACTATTGATAACAAATATTACCTCTCAGTATATTGGAAATATAATTAAAAACTGCATAAAAAATAGGTAGAATAAGTGGCAGAATTTGGGTACCTCAGAGAGGACAGTACCTTCCTTAGCCAACGATACCTTCCTTTATTGCTCTAAGTTCCCAACAACTTATATCCCTCTTTTACATTAAAGCTACTATTAAAATATGAACACATTACTTGTGAAGATTACCTTTGACTCATCATATATTTTGTGACTGGGTGGGATAGGGGTTTGGGATGAGGATTCCAGTAGATTCAGAAGATAGAGTACGTAGATAGGGAGCAAACCTAGGAGACAAGGGCTCATGTGTCAAATTAGACAATATTACATAGTAGTTCTTCTTGGAGCTAACTGATGTATTAGGATGAATTACACAGGATGATGATGATGATGATGATGATGATGATGATGATAGCACCTAATACTTATATAACATGGCTTGTGCAAGGATTGCTATTAATTTGCTTAATTCTTTGACATCCCTTAAGTGTAAGTGCTGTTATCATCTCATGTTACACTAGGAGAGAACTGGCACAAAGAGGTTAAAGAACTTTGCCCATCATCACATAGCTGTTAAGAGATAAAGCCTAAATACAGGTGTAAGCAGCCTGATCCCAGAGTGTCTCTGCCCTTAGCTACTATTCTACACTGCAAATCTGATGAGCACAGCTGGCCCAGCCTACAACCACCGTGGTGATTTAATGATTAGTAGGTTGAAACAAATGCATTTTTAGGATTCTCTGACACAGTAGTTGCTTTAAAACCAAGGGGTTCTTGGTGAATGATGAGTTTTTATAATGGGGTTTACTCATATCTGAGTTCATTGAGCAGTTTCATTTCACAATATTCAACTTATTGATAACTTTAATTTAATTATAAGTGGAGAGCGTGACTCTAAGTCAAAGCTTGGCATTTTGGCCTCCCTACTTGGAAAGTTTTGGTGTGGTTTCCTTCCATGAAAGATGGTTGATTCTTTCCCCCCTCAGATTATCTTTTCTTTTTTTCAACATATATATATATATTTTTTTTTTTAATTTTTGAAGGTTTCAAAGAGATGGTTATGAAGAGGTTGGAAACTGCTTTGCCAAAACTGGATTTTCCTACTTCAAAATATAGCTTAGGGGCAGCTCTAATGTTAAATAATCTTATTGTTAAAAAGTGAAATTCAATTTTGCTTTTTGATGGTATAGAAAACCCTCAGAGAGTAAGTGCTGGCACTGCGTGGTAGTGGTACTTTGTGTTTGCATAGCATCTATTCCTGCAAAACAAATACAACTTTGCTTCCATGAGAGCCTCCTAGTTTAGGTAATGTGAGACCTTGCTACCACAGTTGGCTAACAAATAAGTGCTGAGAAGACAAGGGAGACTTTGTGAGAATGATATGCTTTGCAGATCAGCAGAGTGAGAATTAGTGTAATTTTCCATATACAGATAGAGAATCTCTTTGGGAACCTTTGGTTTAAAAGTGCCGTGGAGATAGAAAATATTTTTTCATGTTCTGAAAAAACTGCTGTTGCTGGTACTGTTAGAAATTAGTAGGGAAAAATTTGTATCTTCATGGTGATATAGTGAGATTTGTTATTTCTGACTCCATTATTACTTACTTTGTAGAACTGTATTTGTAGTTTAATGACATAAATTTTCATCTTGTTCATTCAAGGCCACTAATTATTAGCATCTAACATTGCACTGTATTTTTTTCCTCCATTAAAAAGAAATTACAAGTGATTCGAATTCATCCAAAAATCATAATGCAGATTGCCAGAATCAGGGTCATTTGCATTAAACATGTGTCCTAATTGTATCCATGTGTTGGCATGATATTCTGTAGAGACTAATTCTAATCAATTCTGTCTAAACATTTTGGATTTCCCATCAATTACTATGCTAAGTCGTTGACAGAATTCCTGCCAATCTTTGGGCAAATGCCTCCCAGCACTGCCATTTTAACACCCCAGAGTGAGAACAACATGACAGATGCTCTTCATCTGTTTATTTTGCATACCTACTTTACCTTTAAATATGAAAGCTTACTTCTGTGAAATCTGTACTTCAATGATATTTTACTTTTCATGGAATTTAAAATACTGCATAAATTGAAACAGTATATTATCACAATTTTCTGAATTGAATGACCATTAAATACTTATGGTATGTTTATTCATATGTAATGTTTTAAGCACACTTTCTTCCTAATGCATGCTATTTTAAAAAAGTGAAGTAATTTTTTCACAATTGACATTGTCAGAATTTCAACTGTGTAATATTCATAACATTTCCATTTTAATCATAGGGTTTCTGTTTGTTTGTTTGTTTTTGGCAAGTAATAGAAACTCAGTAAAGACTAGTTTGAACAAAAAGGAAAATTTGTTGGGGAAATATTCTGATGTCAGTTGGCTTCACATTGTATTGGAACAGAGAACTATAAAGACATCAGGGATCCAGAAACTTATGTATCTTTCTCTCTTCCTGTCACTCTCTTATTCTCTCTTTCCCTCATACTCCCTCTCTTTCTTTCACTCTATTTTTCTCAATGCATTCTTTGACTCTTAAATGTTTCTTATTGCTAAGGTGTAGATGGCCAAAAAAAAAAAAGTCTCATAGAAAGTGTATTTACATGTCTGCAATTTAATAAATCAGCCAAAGCCAGCTAACCAAATTCCTAGGAAAGACCATTTGGGTCAGGCTGTAAATACCAGCCACAAAAGTGGATATATGAATATGTGCTAAGTGCATATAAAAATACTAAGCCTTTCTATGGATGGGGAGTAAAAGGGGTAGTTCTCAAAGAAGAGTTGGGTAGACACCCAGAAAGACGTCACCTTGTGTTATCTTTTAGAGGACATCTAAGTTCAATCTTTTTGAAGTTGAAATAGAAAAGCTCGTAGTTTTTCCTTCAATAATAATCCTGAAATAATCCTGAGTCCAAAGTAAATATTTTTTGAATGATTGAAAGTAATGCAGGCATGCCTTACTAGTATCTCAATTTATGGAGAGAATTGCATTATTTTCCCATCCCTCAAGCTAAAACTATGGCAATTATCTTTGACTAGTCCTTCTCATATTCCTTTTCTATAATTCATTTGTTTTTGTTGTTGTTCTTTGCCTTGCTTAATCAATTTGCACCTCCCTCATTATTTCTACTGACATCCTCCTAATCTGACTTTACCTAGACTAGCACTTTCTAAATTCAGTTATGTGGAGCTCATATCTAGTGATATATTAATTGGTGTTCTGGAAAAAAATAACAAAAGGTTGCTAAGGTCAAATAAATTTGGGAAAGCTGCACACCTGTCACCCCTTGGAGATTCATAGTGTGCATTGCACTGCAATAAAGAAACCTGCTTAATGTTGATTAACCCAGAATTTCTTTAAAGTATTTGGCCAATGACCCTTCTATCATGGAATACCTATTAATATCTCATGAGACTCTGGTATTCTGTAGATCAATGTTTGAGAAATGCTGAGGTAGTCTATTAGAAGGGCTTCCTAACTGCTTCTTTTTGTCTGTTGTCTTTCTGGGTCTTCCCATCTTATACACTGATGTTGAAATAAATGACATAAAATAGTAATATGTAATGGGCATATGCAAAATGATTAGTAAACCTTTGTTGAATAGATTATCTAGAGCAGAAAATAAGTTTAAATAAATAAGTCATCTTAATTTCAAAAAGTGTAGTTTAACTAGTATTATTTTACTTAAAAACTAACCCTTATTTTCATACCTATATCAGTGAGGTGTCTTAAAGGGAATTACAGAACAATATATAGACTACTTCTTAACAGCACACACACCAAGTGAAAGATATGTGATTGCTAATAGTCTGTTAGGGAAAATCAAACTACAATTAATTTTGATCATTATTTCCTTCACTTATTTTCTGGTATCTAAATGTATTATTTTATTTAAAATGATGGCCCCTAGGAAATGATTTTACCATTTTATAAAGTCCTACCCAGAAAAACATATTTTCTGTGTGCTAAAATTTTTAAGGCTGTAAGTAATTTTACCAAGTTAAATAAAATGTTTATATAGGTATCATGAAAGTCACATTCAGAGGGAGAATATCTTATTGAGTCTTTAAATCTCCATGAACATTAACTTTGTCTTTCAGGTTAATGAAAGGAAGCAATAGTAGTCATCAAAGCATATTTTGTATAAAAATCAATGAGGGACTGCCCTCTCTGTTGTTCTTTCCACTTCAATTTTTTTTCTTCCCTGCCTGGAAGCTTAGGAGCAATCTTTGTTCAGTCTTTAGACGTGCAGGCTGGAGTCATGCTTGTTAAGTCCATGATAAAACTGAACTGGTCTCATATCCTAACCTAGACTCTGATTCTTGATATTCTATACCAAGAAGCTAATTGTTCTCTTGCATTTCAGAACCTCATTTCCCCAAACAACTTTTCTGTTCTTGTTATTTCTTTTTCTAATGATAATCACAAGTAATAATTGTTGCTTTATTTATAGGATATAAATATAACTTATCAATATATTGTGATTATTGACTGAGGAAAATGACCTTTCAGGGTTTCCAGAATGTTTTTCACTTTGGTTGTTGTACCATATTGGGGTGGCATTGAAGTACTGCATGTGAGTCCAAGCTATTGATATTTTAAAAGGCTCATTGTTTCCTTTTTTTGGTAAATAACATTGAGAACTTTCAAAGTCTGGGGCTTCCCAGTAATAATTTTGATGTTTATATCTTACATTTGAGAAGTGATTTATATGTTTCCAAATGTGTCCTCACATATTTTGTCTTATTTGGTTCTCACAGCAACCCAATTATCAATATTATTATGCCATTTAACAAAGGAGTGAACTAAAAATTGAAGAGTCAGTTACATTGTGTCTTCATACTGTCCAAAGCCAGTTTTTCTTGCTCCTTTATACTTGTCATAATTTGGTAAAACAGAACTCATTTTGCAATTTCTGGTTTTAAAGTATGACTATTGTTTTGGCACGCACACTTAAGCTTGATGTCTATTTCATTTAGTTCCAAGTTTATTTTATCCTTTGTTTGCCCCTCTCCTAATACAGAAATGTAGTGGACAGAATTCCAGTACTAATGGTAATTGCAAATAACTTGTAGTGTTTACCATTGTGTAAGGATGTAAATTCAACATGTATTATTGTATTAGGAAACAAAAGCAGTGCACAGTCAGGAGTCAAAAGTCAGACTACTGGTTTTGAATTCACCCCTCACAAGCTCTTTGACCTTGCCAAAGTTATAAGACTCATTTTTCTTATCTGCAGAGGGAGTACCATTGTAAGATTTTCTTTGTAGGGTTGTTCTGAAAATTAAATAGCAAAATATGGGTAATACACTTAACACCTTGTATCTGTCTAGTAAACATTTGATAATTGCTAGCTGTGGGGGAAAAAGACCGGAATGAAAACCTCGAACCTATATTGAAACCCTGAATATCATGAGGAATAAAGGGAAATGAAAAGGGAAAGAAACAGCTGCGTAAATAAGAAAGGGTAGTTACAAAGAAATGTGATGGGGGCTGCTGTTTCTATTCATTAGTAGAAAGTTGCAGGAGAATGTTGCTCCAAACCAACTTGAGTAACCTACAGAATCATAGCTATTATAGCCCACAAAAGGGAAAGGCCATGAAGTAATTTAAAGTTAAAATTCAAAATTTGAGAAGACCCTGCTAGGATATACAGTTCCCACAACTGCTTTCATTTTTGTATTGTGGAAAGAGGAAGAAAACGCTACAAATGTGATAAAAATACAACAGCTGAACTTCAAAAACTATGTATTTTAAAGACTGAAAATATGCTAGTGTGAGAGTTTACAGTCCTTGGGAGCTCAGACGGAAAGGGAATCTGTACCCCTCCCATCGCTTTCCCATTGATCTCCGCCAGGTGCTCACGGGAAAGACGGGGGATAAGTTCAGTCAAGAGAACTGAGCAAGACCCCTTCTGAGGAGCAGACACACCTGGCTTACTGTAGCCCGAGGGAAAGAACTAAGAGGAATCTGCTTCTGCGTTCTGAGCCTTACGCTGAGCGGGCAGAGAGGCAAGCTACCCCTGGAGGAGGGGCAAGAGAGCTGAGAGACCCGCCCCCTCTCCAAAGAGGGTACACCCAAGGCTGCACCTTAAGCTGGGGCAAGACGAGGGGCAGGAGAGCGGATACTTCCCACGCACCGGCTGAAGTCTGAGGGCAACGCAGAGAACCAAGGGTAGTCCCGAGTAAGCCCGAGTCTGTACTCTACCAAGGGAGGGGAGGAGAGTTGAGAGAAGCCCCCAGAGCCCAGCTGTGCAGATCCTGTTAATTGACGTCTGAGATAGGGTGGGGGTGGGGCAGAGAGAAGAACAGAGAGAAATCCGACAACCTCTCTGGGCCTTATATTGTACCAAGATGTAACTTATACTACTAGGGCCGGGACAAGAAGGTTAACATATACTTCTGAGGCATCGGAGGACAGAGCAGGAGAACCGAGACAAGAGCTCCAGGCACTTGGACCTCAAGCCCTGCTAAAGAGAGGGTTCTGATTTTGTCCTCATGTCTTCAGCTTCTGGTGAACCGAATTTAATTAAAAACTGAAGCAAAATCCAGACCCATCTAAACTATACACTAGATTGACTCAACCAGTTGTACTGATAAACTGTTTGAATGAGATGTGCCCTTTTTATGAGTGAATATTATTTACCTCAATCCTTACTGTTCTTTTACACACAGTGTTCACATCCAGTCAACATATTACAATACACAAAGAAGCAAGAATATATTATCCATTGCCTAACATAAGAGAATCAATAGAACCAAACCCAGACATGGGCAAAATGTTATAATGATCAGACAGGGACTCTAAAATACGTATGGTACTACATTAAGAGATCAACTGGAAAAGGTGGACACCATGTGTAAACACATGGGGAATTTTAGCAGAGAGATGCAAACTATAAAAAAGAATCAAATGCAAAGCTAGAAATGAAAATTACTATATTGCAAATGAACAATTTTCTGATGGACTTACCAGCAATCTGAACACAGGAAAGAAAAAAACAGTGAGCCTGACTAACGATAGGCCAATAGAAATTTTCTAATTTGAAACATAAGAGAAAAGAAGTGAGAAATGTAACAGAATGGCCACTATTTGTGGTACTGTTTTTCAATGGAGTCCCAGAAGGAGATGAAAGAGAAAACAGGAGAAGAAATACTTGAAATAATATTAACTGCTAAAATTTCTCAAAATTCATGAAAGAAACATACAGATTCAAAGAGTTAGATAACCTTATGCGGGGTAAATACAAAGAAAAACTACCTTAGACATATCATAATTAAACTCTGAAAATTAAAGATAAAGAAACATCATGAAAGCAGCCAGATGAAGGAAACACATTAAATAGAAGGTAAGGGATATAAACTATGGCTGGCTTCTCATCGGATTTAATGGAAGCCATAAGAAAATAGAGTAACATCTGAAAGAAAACCTGTCAAAATAGAATTTATATTCTATGAAAATATTTTCAAAAAAGAAGGCAAAATAAATGTATCTTCTGAAATTAAGAACAAAACAAAACAAAACCTGAATCTTTCTCAGGAGAAACACTACAGAAACACTACAGAAATGTTAAAAGAAGTTGTGTTGACTGAAGGGAAATGATACCACTTATAAATCTGGTTATATAGGAAAGAATTGAGAGCACCAGAAAGTCATACGTCAGTAAATACAAAGAAACTTTAAAGTGTGTTTACATCCAAGAGCATATTTACATATATATGTATGAATATATATAGGAATATTCATGTAGGGGTAATTTTTATATAATTATATGGCATAATGTATACATATGTATGCATATGTATCCATATGTATTAATCTTACTAATTTATCCAATTAAAGGAAAAATAATATATTATTGTTCATAGCATATATAAAAGGAAAACATCATGAGATGGGAAGGTGGTAGTAGGAAGTATATTGTTGTAAGGTTCTTTTGTTTTTCATGAATTAATAGAATATATTTTTAAGATAGACTGTGATAAATGAAAATATATTGCAATATTTTGAGCAAATGCTAAAGGCAACATAGGCATAAGTTAAAAAGCCAGTAAAATAGGTAAAAATGGAAATCTAAAAATACTAGATTCATCAATCTCTAAAACAAGGAAGAAAGAAGGAACAGAAATAAAGCACAGATTGGATGAAAGGAAATCAAACATTCAGGTAGTTCACTTAAATCCAAATATTACAGTAATTGCATTGAATGAAAATGGATGAAACACCCCAATTCAAAAACAGAAATTTTAAGACTGGTTAATAATTGTTTGGCAGTTTCTTACAAAGAGTAATGTATATCTACTTTATAACTCAGCATTCCAATCCTAAATATTTATCCGTGTGAAATGCAAACATGTATCCACAAAAAAATATTTGTACAAGAATGCTCAGAGCAGCTTAATTGATAATAGCAAAAATCTAGAAATGATCTAGATGTTCATCCATATGATAATGGACAAACTGACTATGTTACATTCATATAATAGACTACCCTAGCAATAAAAAGGAAAAAACTACTGATTAATGCAACAAAATGGACATTGGTCACTAAAAATACTCTAATAAATATGATTTCCAGAATAAGAAATTATTTTTTCCTTACTCCAACTTAAAACTTTTTCCCAAGTTACATAAATAAAATGAAGAGCTCTTACTATATTGTTTGATGAAATGTGTACATTCATCTGACCCACACCACTATGAAACACAGAATATCCCCATTACCTTAGTTCTTTCGCACTCAATCTTCCCTCCACTACCCTAAAGAAATAATTGATCTGATTTCTATTTCCACGAAATCACACAGATATTCGTTGTGGTTTCAGGCCTCTTTCACTTAACATTGTGTTTTTGGTAGTCATCCATTGTGTTGTTTTATTCTATTGCTATAGTCCTCCTATAGCTATTGCAAATATTTAATATCAGTCTTTATACTCTGCATTTCAGTTTCCAAAGTATTCTACACACATGGTTTTTTGAGTTAAGCAGGCAGGGTCAGTATGGTTACACCTACTTTACAGAGGGGAGAATATTGCTTATATACATAAATTATCTAAAATCAGTGGAGTGATCCGAGGTCAGGGCAAATCTTAAATGTCAATATTTTGGCTTTTATTCACCTCAGTAAATTCTTTCTACTAAGAACTCAACATATGAAAGTTTCCTCCTCACTTGCTTTGCTAGTAGTTCTCATGTCCCATCACGTGCGGTAGTTCTTGTTCTTTGTTAAATAGCGTGAGACTTGCTGAGCTTTTGAATTGAACACATGTTCTAAGCCCGTCATATTGTGCTCCCCTCTCCCTGAACATAGGCTGGTTATCAAAAGCAGCCAAGAGACCAAAGACAGTAGTCAGGAGATTCCCTATGTGATTGGAGTATGTTCAGAAATGGAAGAAATAGCAATTAAAAGTGTCTTTGTTCTAAGGTAGAAAATCCATTTTTAACGAATTTTCCTGCCACTCCCCAAAAGCCTTTAAGTTTATTGTGATGATTATTGCAAGTTATGATCACGGGTTTTTGAGACCTTGGTCATTACAGCTTTCTTAGGAGGAAGGTATGGCCTTGGACTGATGTTGAATATAGTATGTGAATAATTCAGACCCTTCATAAAGAATATGATCATTCACAAAATTTGAAAAAAAATTGGAAAAATAATTTCCAAAATAGAATTGAGCTCAGCGGGGCAGGCGGTGGAGCCCGGCGAGAGCGCGCCCAGGCCCACCGCGAGGCCCACGCGCACAGGGCGCCTCCTGCCCCGGCGCCTGCCTCTGGCCGCGCTGCTGCTCCTTTGGGCGGTGGCGGGCGCTGGGGCCTGCGCTCCGGGGCCCGGGCCTAGGAGCCCGGGGAGGCGGACGAGCCCCCCGCGGCCGCCGAGCAGGACCCGCACGCCAAGCACCTGAACACGGCCAACATGTTCGAGCGTGGCATCCGGAGCGCCGCGCACTTCGTCGTGATCTTCGCGCCCTGGTGTGGCCACTGCCAGCGGCTGCAGCGCACATGGAATGTCTTGGGGGATAGGTGCAACGGCATGGAGGATGCCAGAGTCTGTGTGCTGAAGGTGGACTGCACAGCCGACTCGGAGGTGTGCGCCGCCCAGGGGGTTCGAGGATACCCCACCTTAAAGTTTTTCAAGCCTGGCCAAGAAGCTGTGAAGCACCAGAGTCCCCGGGACTTTGAGACTCTGGAAAAGTGGATGCTGCAGATGTTGAACGAGGAATCCGCTACGCCAGCGCCAGAAGTGGAGCCTCCCCAAGCCCCTGAGCCCAGGCAGGGGCTGTATGAGCTCTCAGCCGGCAACATCGAGCTGCACATGGCACAAGGCGACCACTTTATCAAGTTCTTCGCTCCATGGTGTGGTCACTGCAAAGCCCTGGCTCCGGGCTGGGAGCAGCTGGCTCTGGGCCTCGATGTTCCGAAGCTGTCAGGATTGGCAGGGTTGATTGCACGCAGCACTACGAACCGTGCTCTGGAAACCAGGTGCGCGGCTATCCCACCCTTCTCTGGTTCACAGACGGTAAAAAGATCGATCAGTACAAGGGGAAAAGGGACTTGGAGGCGCTGAGAGAGTGTGTGGGATTGCAGCTGCAGAGTACCGACAGGGGGACCCCGGAGACCGCCGAGCCCTCAGAGGGCCCCCGCGCAGGCCGCCGAGCCTGCTGCCGACCAGAGCACGGTATTGGCACTGACCGAAAGCAACCTCGATGACACCGTGGCAGAAGGAATAACTTTCATCAAGTTTTTTGCTCCCTGGTGTGGCCATTGTAAGAACCTGGCTCCGACTTGGGAGGAGCTCTCGAAAAAGGAATTCCCTGGTTTGGCGGAGGTCAAGATAGCCGAGGTGGATTGTACGGCCCAACTCGCTGTTTGCAGCAAGCACTCGGTACGAGGCTATCCCACGTTGCTGCTTTTCCGGGCAGGAAAAGAAGTCGGCGAGCACAGCAGCAGCAGAGACCTCGAATCCTTACACCACTTTGCTTTGTGTCAAGCAAAAGACGAACTGTAAAACCTGGTGGAGCTCTCCTCTCCTGCCTGACCTCCTGTACCCACCGAGAGGAAGGAATCACATCTCAGCGATGTTGCCAGGTTTCGAGTGGTGGTTGCGCAGAAAGCCAGATGCACTAAATTTGCAGTATCTTCTTGGCGTGTTTTTCGAGCCAACATGTGATACAGATTCTCTGACTCTAAGTAAACATGTAACTCACAGTCACGCTGAATATTTTCAAAGCCAGTATGTTGCCGTAACTTTTTCTTGATGAAATTTAAATGATTTCCTTTGAGACTGAAATAGAGGGGAGGAAAATCAAATTGCTGGGTTATTTCTGGCTTCCCAGTGATTTTGATGAAAGCCTCATTACCAAAGCCGAGTTTTACGAATTGCCCACGAGTCCTGGGACGTGGCTTGTGGTAGTATTGATACCTTTCTGATCTGAAAGTCACAACTGACATATTACTAGAGCGGTTGGTCGGTGGCTTGGAGTACATTGAAAAACAAAAACCTGCCCCTCTGGAAGATATCCTCAGGGCCACCATGGGGTTTTCTGTTTCTTTCTTTGCTCGGCATGAGAGGTTAGCCATAATGAAGGCAGTGGTACGCTGGGCGTGTGCCCGAGGAAGATAGTGCTGATGCCATAATTTTTTGTGTCGACATTTGTCAAATCAGTTGTTCAAGGATCCTTTCGTTTGTCTCTCATGGGGTGAAAGATGCCATTGATGCGTGATGTTCTCACGAAGCCAGAGTCTATATAAACTTTAAAATCCAGTGTCTCTCTTAGAAAATGTGGACACGGAAACTTCCACAAGGCTCATCCTGACTCTTCTGTTAACTCCTAAGAAAGTTTCTGGTTGTGATTGTCCCTGGGATCCAGGGAGGCCCTGCTGCAGGGGCACAACTGGAAGCAGTTCCAGATTCTGCTCCTTGACAAAGAAGCAGCCCTTTTAGAGACTTTGCAGGAGGGTGACTTTGTAGTACCTAAAGAAAGAGTGGGAATTCATGTGACTTCAAGACCAAAGACCAAACTGCCTGGGCTGGTTTCTGGCAATGCATGGGGTCTCCCCAGTCTATACAGGGTCTCACCAGCGTGCATGGGCACGGATCTCAGCTGCCCACGTTTGTGTCCTAAATCATGCCATGCTAGTCAATCAGTATTTTTAGTATCACTCTTGGAAATAAGCAGCTGTAGAAACTGAAATCCCTTTAGATCTGTATGTCCCTCACTCTCCAAATTACATCTCAAAGTAACCACTTTGTGTTTAAAACCCTTTATCCCACACCCCAACCCAACCCCACTCACAGAGGTGCCCACATTTGGCACCAAGTACAGCCGGTGGCGGGAATCTTAGAAACAAGACCACGTGTTGTATCTGAGGCAGAAGATAAAACAGCATCTCTATTGGCCTCTAAGTAAAAGAAATCTTTATTAATCATATATGGTTCACAGATATTAAAAACCTAACTTTATGGAAACAGCACAATCTTGAAGAGTGGCTTCAGCTTTGCATCATGAGTCTTGTTTAAAAGAAAATCAAAGTGGTACAATTTGTTTACACTATGATACTTTCTAAATAAACTATTTTTAAAAAAATAGAATTCAGCTCTACTGCTGTGTTCTGAATTTGGCTGTCAAAATTATATACTTCTGTGATCTCAGAAAGGACGTTTCAAGAGTTGGATTTGCAGATATAGGAAAGGGTTAATGAAAATTAAAATCCCTCTGGGAAACAGGTTTATCATACAAAATAGGACTGATTCATTAGGGAAATTTATTTAACTCAATTAATAAAACATATTATAGTATCTTCCTGAAGCTTTTATTGAAACAACTATAAACTGAAGTAGCAGAGAAGTCATAAAATTTCATGAAAAAAGATTATAAAATCATATTCTCTGTAGTGAGTTAAATTAGAAAGAATGAATCCACGTTTTTCTCATTCAGAATTATGTGGTCATAATCGTAATTTTTAAACTTTGGTTAGCTATCCCATATTAGGTTGTAATTAATATTGACCATCTTTTCTAATGATTTTAGTGTCTAAATTTCTACTTAGTTTTTGTTACAGGTTACACTGAAAAATGAGCACAGCCATATTTCACAGAGGCTAACTAGTACTCACACTCATTAAAGGAGAATGGAAATGTCTGAATAAATTACTTCTGACTTTCCCACTGACAGCTGGAACCTAGGGAGCAATTCAAAGTACAATACTTTTATAAGCAAGAAGTGATCAGAATAGTTAACACCTCTTTTTATTTTCAACAAAGACACCTTAAAATCATTTAAACTGCTGTGACCAAATAATCAGATTAGGTAGGTCCTGCTGCAGCCACCAGCTAAAGCTGTTCAACAAGCAGAAATAATATGGGAAGAGGAAATGAGTGAGTATGTCTTTCTTTAGATTAGAAATAAAAATCAAGATTAAGTGTTTTAAATACAAAAACCATGGTTTTAATAGATGCTAGCTTTTAAGACTGTTAAATAACAGATCACTGCTTCGTGATAGCATCATTTGGAAGCTAACTTTGTCCTCTGTGATGTGAAAGAGAAAAGAATAATGGTGTCCCCCAGGAGATCTCCGTTTACATATTTAACCTTCATTGTCTTTTTAGGACAATTAGTCCCCAATATATTGGGACAATTAATGCTTCTGTGTTGGATTCTGTGAGCAAATCCTTGTTCACCCCCTTCTCCCTGTGCTTGAACTTATGGTAGCAACCTATTTTCATTAGCCTTTTTGATTTATTTTATTCATATCTGTCTCTCCTTTGTGGATTAACTATAATGGCGTGAACTATTTTTCTTTTTATTTTTAAATTAATTTATATACCACTGATCACTGACTAAGCACCTCACACATACTAGACTTTCAGTAGCAATTTCCCTATTTGTATGTAACATTTTAAAAGAAAATTGTATTGGCCTCCACTTGTCCGTGCTTGGGAAAAGAGGCCATTTTTTTAAGCCTTCTTTTCACATGAAAGTCAGGAGTCACCACTGTCATTCTTGAATTCTGTTTGGATAGGCTCTTTTTAAAAAAAAAAAAAAAAGATTTTTTGTAGGATAAGCTTGTTTTTTCTTCACGAATTAACCAAAGTTTGAGAGAAAAGAATTTGCTTGATTTTCTTTAAATGCTCTGTGTTTTGGGGATTGATTGGTATGTTTCAAGGTTTTTAAAATATTTTTTGATTGCTATTTGACATTTTCATTTAAAGTCTATTTGTTTCCAATTAATATTGTGAGGAAGATGGAATACTGTGGCCATTAAAGGTTTCAAAGTCAGGTAAATTTGACTTCAAATGCTGTTCCTGCTAACCTCACTTCACCTATTTCCTTATTTGAAAAATAAAGATGATAATAATAATACCTCACATAGTTATTTTCATGATGAAATTATACTGATTAAATGATATAATGCCTGAAAACTACTTAACACATTGCTTGTTACAAAGTAAATTTTAAAAACTAATGTTATTTTTATTGCCATTATTATAAACCCCTGCGAATTCTGAAATGACTGAATGCAGGAATGTTTATTTAGTCTGAGTTAAAACTTTGAAATTAATTATTACCTTTTTTAGTGCATCCACAGAAACTTAAATTTCTCCATACAACTGAATATTAAATTTACAGCATCCTTTCCCCTTTTTTCTTGCTTAGTTTTAATTTCTTGTTCTATCATTAACTTTCATTTTATACATATGTATGTAGAATATAGAATATATAAGAATATATATGAATACTGAATAATAATATTTTTATTGTTATATAAACACAAATAAATGTAATGGAAAAATGATTTACAAAACCTTTATGAAAATTTCCTTTTGAAAAACAATAAGATTGATAACTATTGGCTGCTTACTCTATGCAAGACTATACTAGACACTTGGCAAGCCTTCTGTCGATTTACTTTTTAAATTGCCCAAAGAAGCTAGTTTTATTACTTTCAGTTTACATTTGTGAAAACTAAAATGAGTAGAGGTTCATTATTTTGCCAAGATTGCAGAACCAGGATTTGTCCCTATGTATAAGTATCTTTCTTTTCACACAATCTGTAGGGAAGGATTATCAAATCATGACTTTATGCTTTGTTGAAGTAAAGAAAGTCTCCACAGTGTTTCATATATGATTTTTAAAAAAAGGCATTTTGTTTTGTTTTTTTATAACAAGTATAGTCAGAATTTTTTTTTTGAGAATATTGGTGTAAAGCTAAAATATTGTCTATGTATTCAGATGTTTTATATTGATACAGTAAAGGCACTGTGCTGACCCTATGCATAAGAATACAGGAAAAAAATAGAATTTTCATTCTGGATTTCAATTCTTTTATGTAGATAAGAAGAAAATTGTAGAGAAAAGCGACATATATGTATTAATAAAACATATTTTTTAATGCAATAGCTTTTTTTACTTTATCAAAAAAATAAAAAATAAGTTCAAATGAAAGAAAATGAAAGAATAAGAAAATCAACCTAAAATAACTGTATTGCTTCCAACATGTACCTACCATACCCCAAGAAAATGAACAAACCCTAACAAAACAAAGGAATAAGAAAAACAACCTAAAATAATCACATAGCTTCCAACGTGATCCTACCATATCCAAGAAAATTTGCAAACCATTATGATTCCTGAGCATTCCCATAACATTGAGATTACCCTCGATAGTTTATCTGTTCTTATTAGATTATCGTTCCCTCTTCACTAGTTGCTGTCTATCTCAATGTCCCCTACATTCTAAAATATAAAACATTTTACATTTTTCACAGAGTTCACATTAGTGGTAACATACAGTATCTCTCCTTTTGTGTCTGGCTTATTTCACTCTGCATTATGTCTTCAGAGTCCACCTATGCTGTCATTTGTTCCACAACCTCGTTCATTCTTACTGCCGTGTAGTATTCCGTAGTGTGTATATACCACATTTTGTTTATCCATCATCTGTTGAAGGATGTTTGGATTGTTTCC
>PVKY010004607.1:0-18942 GCA_004027775.1 Bradypus variegatus
AAACTAAATAACTTAGATGAAATGGACAGCTTCTTAGAGAAGCATAAACCACCAACATTAACACAAGAAGAAATACATGACCTCAACAAACCAATCACAAGTAAAGAGATTGAGTTAATCATCAAAAAGCTGCCAAAAAGGAAAAGCCCAGGACCAGATGGTTTCACATGTGAATTCTACCAAGCATTCCAGAATGAATCAGTACCAATCCTGCTCAACCTCTTCAAAAAAACTGAAGAAGACGGAAAGCTACCTAACTCTTTCTATGAAGCCAACATTACCTTAATACCAAAACCAGACAAAGATGCTACAAAAAAAGAAAATAATAGACCAATTTCTTTAATGAACATAGATGCAAAAATTCTCAACAAAATACTCGCAGATCGAATCCAGCAACACATTAAAAGAATTATACACCATGACCAGGTGGGATTTATTCCAGGTATGCAAGGCTGGTTCAACACAAGAAAATCAATTAATGTAATACACCACATCAAAAATGGATCAATGACCTAAATATAAGAGCAGATACTATAAAACTCTTTCAGGAAAACATAGGGATATATGTTTAAGACTTTGTATTAAGCAGCAGACTCTTCGAGTTTACACCAAACACACAGACAACAAAAGAAAAAATAAACTGGACCTCATCATAATTGAAAACTTTCAACAAAGGACAGTACCAAGAAAGTAAAAAGAAAACCTACAGAATGGGAGAAGACATTTGGAAACCATATATCTGATAAGGGTTTAATATTCAGAATATATAAGGAAATCCTACGACTCAACAACAAAAAGACAACGCAATTTTAAAATGGGCCGAGATTTGGAATATTTTTCTCCGCAGAAGATATGCAAATAATCAATAAGCACAAGAAAAGATGCTCAAAATCATTAGCCATTAGAGAAAAGCAAATCGAAACTACAATGTGATACCACTTGATACCCACTAGGATGGCTACCATTAAAAAACGGAAAACGAGTATTGGTGAAGATGCAGAAAATAGGAACCCTTGTATATTGTTGGTGGGAATGTAAACGGGTGCAGTTTGGCAGTTTCTCAGAAAAGTTAAACACAGAATTGCCATACGACCTGGCAAGCCCACTCCTAGGTACAGACCCAAAAGAACTGAAAGCAGGGACTTGGACAGACATTTTCACAATGATGTTCACAGTGACATTGCTCACAACGGCCAAAAGTGGAAGCAACCCAAGCGTCCGTCAACCAATGAAGGGATGAACAAAACACAGTACGCCACCATTCAGCCATCGAGAGGGATGAAACGCTGGCACGTGGTACAACATGGACAAGTCTTGAAGACATTCTGTTGAATGAACTCAGTCCACAAAAGGACAAATACTGCATGATTTCTCATACATGAGAAACTTAGAATAAGAAAACCAGAGAGACGGAAGGCAGAATAGTGGGGGCCAGGTGCGGGTGAGGGGTGGAGCTGCTGCTTAACGGGTGTTCGGTTTGGGATGATAAAGAGAGTCTGACACAGACACTATTGAAAGCTACACAATGTCATCAATGTACTTAATGTCACAGAACTGTCCACTTAAAGTTGGTTAAAATTACTTTTACATTATATGTATTTTATCACAATTAAAAATAAATTTTAAAAAAGGAATATTAACAAACAAATCTAGCAATACATGAAAATCATACCCAAACTGGTTGTATCACAAAGATAAAAAGTTTGTTTAATATTCAAAAAATCAGTTGTGGCTCATCATATTACCAGATTAAGTTAGAAAAATCATATTATCTCAGTAAGTACAAAAACGAGCTATTAAAGCTTAATATCCATCATGATAAAACCACTCACAAATTAGGAACAGATGGAAAGTCCCTTAACCTGAAAAACATAATCTAAACACTGACAGCAAACATTTTTCCTAATAACGAAATGTTGAAAGCTGCCTGTTACAGTCAATACACAAAGCTCAACTACATTCCAATACTTCAGTACCAGTTTCAAAGTAAGATTCAATTGCAGTCTCAAGTACAAAACAGAAATCTAACAAAAAATCCAAAGCAAAAACTCTTCATCAAGAAGAACAAGGATGGGCAGCATCCAGACGTCCACACGTGTGGCTCTCAGGACCACACCGCATTTCACAGGAACGGACAAGCCGGTCAGAGGCACCCGAGAGTGGCCAGTGCCCGCCCCACCCCACCCACCCCCAACCCCCACTGGTGTCTGGGCGCGGCGCCCGAGGGCTGGCGGTGAGGGCAGCAGGGAGGGCAGGAGACCCAGTCACCTCACAGGAACATGCAGGTGGCTACCCCACTTCACCCCCCAGCACAGGGATTAAAAACTCAAATCCAAGAAGGAAAACAGTGCAATTTTTACAAGGAAATCTTGGAGAATACCTATATAAAATAGGAAAACATTTCTTAAGTAAGGCACAGAAAGCACACAACTATAAATTGGGAAAAATGTGATACTGCTCAATTCATCAATCAAGAACTTTTGTTCATCAATCGATGCTAGAAAGAAAAAAATAAACAAAAAGAAACACAACTTGGAAAAAAAATCCAGAATATATAAAGAAGTCTGATAAGTCGGTAAGAAAAAGTCAATTATTTTAAAATAAAGATACAAACAGCCATTTCACAGAAGAAGAACCATCCATAAACATGTTAACAGACGCTTGATCTCATTAGCAAATAAGGAAATGCAAGTTAATACCAACAGGCGATACAGTTTCATAGCCACAATATTGGCAAAAAACTTTAAAGTAGGAACATCCCAGGTGTTGGCAAGGCTGTGAAGCAAAAGGAACTCTCACGTACTGTTATGAGGTATAAATTGGTACCACCGCTTTAGAAGGTAGTCTGCCATTACTTGGCCAGGTTAAACATGGATAGCTACTTCTCAGTGTGGAGTCTCCAGAAACACCTGCGCATCTGTAACAAGAGGCACATGTACAAGAGCGCAAGGCAGCTTTACTCACAGTGGCGTACACTGGAGACAAGTCCACTGGTGAAGAAGGAATAAATCGTGGTAATTCCCATTCAACAATGGGAATTAGTGGCTCACAGCTTCTCATGCTGTCATCAATGAATCTCCCAATCAAGGTTGTATGAAAACAGGCAACTACATTCCCCTTGTATGTAATTCAAAAGCAGCTAAACGACCATATATATCGTTCAAGAATACATCTTACAAAAATCAGAGCAGTGGTTACCTCCAGCAGGGACGGAGGGACAGGTGGTTACAGAGGGACCCGAAGGTTCTTTCGAGATACTTAGCTGGGCAACAGGACACAATTACTTATTTCACACCATTATTTAACGTGCATTACAAAGATGCCTGAAGGATCATTTCACAATGGGAAGAACTCTGGGTCTGAAAGGGTGGTTCTGTCTGGAGGAGCACGCACTCCTCTCTGCAAGCAGAGACTGTCCAGCCAGACAGGAGGCAGGCGGGAGTGAACTTCCCTCCAGCACTCAGGTAACAGCAGCAGAAGGCGCAGCGGCTGCGGCAGGCGGGTGGCCTGGCATCAAGCCCCACCTCCCCCATCACACACCCCCATCGGCCCCACTCCCCCCATTAGTTCTCCGATCACCAACCCACCCACCGACCCTCCAGTGCTCAGTCTCCAGGTGTTAGCAGTGTACGTCTCCCTACCCTTGGCGCAGTTGGCTCTTCTCTTCTTGTTTCAGCAGGCTTCGCCCTTTCTCAGCACGCCTTTCCATCAAGCTGTCATCCCTACATTTCTTCATCAATTAGGAACGTAGCATTTCCTTTTAACTGTGCTGGCACTTGGGTTGAAGTCATGCAGGTTTTGAAGAGCATGGCTTTAACCCTACTTTGCCCATGAGCTATGTTTCTGTATGCAGTTTTACAGAAGTTTTTCAGGAAAGCATATACTGTATGGTAGCAGAAACTCCTGATACTTTGAAGAAAAAGTTTGGGAGACACTATGAGTGTGAGGCCTTTTCCCTTATAAAATTCCTTCCCCAGGCTTGGATAACCCTGTCTTGACACTGACTGCCCTCAGTCTTTGGCCCTTTCTCACCCTGCCACTCTGCCTTCCCTCCAGCCAGCACCCGCGTGGCTCCCCTGCCCTCTGACCTGCTGATTCCTGACTCAGCACACACACCCTGCCCCGCACCCTGCCCTACACCCTGCCCCGCACGCTGCCCCGCACCCTGCCCCGCACGCTGCCCCGCATGCTGCCCTGCACCCTGCGGTACAGTAATCTTTATATCCTTCCAAATTAAGTCAGATACATCGGTGTGCAGGGCCTGGCTCTGCCACTTGGTAGCCAGGGTTCTTTTGGCAAATTCAGGGACCCTCTCCTGGGCCTCAGTGCACAATGGGGGCAGAGGAAGGTTAAGGCAGGAAAACATATAATGTGCTTAGCACAGGGCCAGGCACTCATTCATAAGCAAATTAGAACTCCAGTTGTTAAATTCTAATCCAGTGAATCTGCGTGATGACAAAGCCCAAGAAAGAAAGTAGCAATGCTACATCTTTGAAGAAGGGTCATAACATTTACAATTCTGGAAGAGCTACAAGATGGAACTAACTAAAAATAAAACACATAGGCGCTGTCAAAGGTAATACAAAAGAACAAGTGCATTTCCACATACCTGTTGAATTTGGTTACTCTTCTCCTGAAGCTGCAGACACAAAGACTCCTTCTCCTTCTGGAAAAGTGACTGTGCTTTTTCCCTCTCCAGTTTGTGCAGCTCCTCTTTTTCATGCAAAGCCGCATTCTTTTCCCTTTCAAATTTACTCTGTACAAAGTTGCATTCATAACAAAAAAATACCATTAGGCTATAATACTGTGCTTATTTCACTTCTCTGCTGCTCCTGAGAGTTTAATTCATTAGATGAACACTTATTAACCCCCTATGCTGTTCCAAGAGCACTGAACAGACCAAGGGCACTACCCACAGCAAACCCACATTCAGCCAGAATCTTCAAACGAGAACACAAAATACATCCAAATTTGGGAACAACACACTTTAAGGAAGAAAGGTGTTTGTGTGGACAGCAACTGTGGAATAAACAACCACTCGCTGTGCTCCCCAAATGACAGATGAGGCCCCACTGTGCAGGCCCCAGGATAATCCAAGACGTTTAGAAACCGAGGTTCCTCCCTGTGCAGGCAGCACTACACACCCAGAGAGAAACACACTGAACCCTAAGCCGTGCTCCCACGGGGCAAGCCCCCCTGGAAGGTAAAGATGAGAGGCCAGAAGGCACAGCCAGCACCAGGAGGCCGCAGCCTTCAGGGAGAAAGCACGGCCTCGGCCTCGAAAGCATGAGACAGGAAGGCCCTGCTGCCGCACAAACCAGGGTGTGGGATCTGCACAGCAGCCTCGCAAACTAAGTCGCTTCAGTTTTAAAAGATGAACCCACTTCCTTTTTAAATGAAAAGTGTTCTTAAAAAGGTTTTAAAAAGGTTCCCCTCAATGAATTAACTTACATTAATGAAATAGTTATCATTAAAAACTACAGAGGTAGCACTCTGAAATGGCCAAGTAAGGATCTCTGAAAACCCACTCCTCCATACAAGCTATGAGAGCATCTGCACAGACTGTCAAAATCAACTTCCTCAGAGCTCTGGAAATAAAGAAATGCCTGCGACAATTCAAGGAATATTATTGGAAAAACAATTCCCTAAGATCAGCAGCTTTTAGGCATTTTAACTGCCCCAATTCCATCTCTTTTCTCCCCATCTCTGCAACAGCCTTGAAAACCAACGGTGGCCTCACAACTAAGGCAGCCAGCACCACTGGGAGGGTGGGATGGATATGGAGCTCCCCAAAAGCCCCGTCCCCATGGGCCTGTCCGGAAGCTTGCTGAAAAGCTCCAATCCCACAGCTCATCTTTATTCCAGAAAAGGGTTCCAGGCAGCTTACATAATGCACAAGAAAGCACAAAAGTGGGCAAGAGAGCCCAGGAAAGGGCCGAAGACAAGTGTGATGGTTGGTTCATGTGTCAGCTTGGCCAGGTGATGGTGCCCAGATGTCTGGTCAAGCAAGCACTGGCCTCACCGTTACTGCAAGGACATTTGTGGCTGGTTAATACACCAGAAGGCTGGTTTATTAAGTCATCAGTGAATTGTGCCTTCCACAATGAGAGAATGTAATCAGCTAGATTTAATCCAATCAGTCAAAGACTTTTAAGTGAGACAGATAGAGAACCTCTTTCTTCTTCTTTGGCTGACCAGCAAAGTGTTTCCTGAGGGGTTCATCAAAGTTGACAGTTCGTTCCTAAGGACTTCATCAAACACATTCATCGAAGTTGCTAGTTCGCTGCCTGAGGATTCAACAGACATCTTCATTGGATTGGCCAGTTTGCTGCCTGCCCTACAGAATTTGGACTTGTGCATACCCACAGTTGTGAGAGACTTTTATAAAATCTTATATTTATAGGTATCTCTTGTTGATTCTGTTTCCCTAGAGAACCCTAACTAATACAACAAGCAAGGCCAGAAGCAAACCTGAGCCACCATCAAGCGCACTGCTGGCCTTGGGGCAGGAGGGCGCAGCTCCTCTCCAGAGGACATGCACAGATGCAAAGGCCAAATGGGCAGACACCGTGTTGCACGATAACCAAGGGGAGCCACTCGGGAGTGAGCAAGGCAGATCCGCAGACCTCACTGGCGTGGGCCGCACAGGCAGCAGCTCGCATGCAGGGAAGCCCCTCAACAGAAGCAGACCGCAGCACGCAGGCCCGGCTGTGGCCACACCAGCCCACCCCACCCTCCAACACGGCCTTGGCCAGGGACCATCGCCTCCACCTCCAGCCTTGAACAGATCTCGGTTTAATTTTCCATGCTCCAAAATGGTGAAATGGATAGAAGAAAAGACAGTATTTCAAAGACTTCACACAATTACAGGGAAAAGTCTTATACACTTTAACCATCAAGAAAAACTAATAAATATACCTGGAGAAGAAAAAAAATGAGTAGAATGCGTAAAGAATACCAAGGTAAAAGTGAAAATAAATTCAACAATAATGAACTAAAACATTCAAAGTGTATCTGAGCTGACCACAGGCTCTCTCAGTATTTCCAACAATGATCTATGGAGTTGTTCCTTTTTAGCAAGAAAGGGTGAAGCTGCCTTGGGAATCAATGCAGATGGCACTACAAACTCCACCCACTTCCGCATCTCAGAACCCCGCTCCATGCTCCTCACAGGATACACATTTCCATCAAAAAGAAATCGAGATCCCGTTGAAACCACAGAGGGAGCAGCAGCCTGGGGCATGCAAGGTGGCTGCGATGGACCCAGGACTGCGACGGCAACCATAGCTCTCCAACATGAGTCCGCCCTTCTCGCCACCTCCCATCTGCTGGCTGGAGTGGGTCGCTGGCCCAAGCAGTGGAACAGATGGTCCCCCAGAGGCACAGCAACTGCTACACAGACCAGCATGGGCCCACACAGCCCTTTTTCTTGGGGTAGCGGGTCAGGAAGCAAGTGCTCTGGCAGCACCCGTCTGCGGATACCAGCTTTGCTGACCTTCTGCTTGTCTCATTTTGAGTGAAAATCCAGAGAAAGACATTTATCAGCTGAGCTATTGACAATGCAACCACATGAGTTAATGATCTTCAAAGAAGTAGCTGTGTACTTCACCCAGGAACAGTGGGCACTGATAGACACATCCCAGAGAAAGCTGTTCAGGGAACTGATGCTGGAGATAATCAATCATCTCATCTCAGTAGGTATCTTCCTACAAAGTGGATGTCACATTTGCACATCAGATGTGCTTTCCCAGTTGGCACAAGGAAAGAAAGTACAGGCAGAAGGAATAAGATTTCTCCAAACCCAGAGTCCAGGCAGGAAAACTGACTATAAAAAGCAAGAAACGACAAGAAATGACACTCATGCACCTTACCTGCAGGAAAGACAATTCTAACTTCAAGTTACTGCAGATATCCCACACTCAAAACAATTCCTTTCAACGTAATTACTTGCAAGAAGATTCCACTCTCAGATCCACAGTGACTCCACATACATCGATTCCCATGAGACAGAAACCATATTTAAGCACACCAATCAGAAAAGTCCTCAGTGACCAGCCATCTTGTCAATACAATGGAACTCAAACTAGAGATAAACCATATGAATGCCTTCTATGAGGGAAAATTTTCATTAGACTTTTTCAACTTAGACAACATGAGGAAACTCAAATCGGAGAGAAACCCTATGGATGTCTTCTATGCGGGAAAGCCTTCAGTCAAGATTCTGCTCCTAGGCGACATGAAAAAAACCATAAATACCAACTATGTGGAACAGCCTTTAGTCAAAATTTTGATCTTACACAACATAAGAGAAATCACACTGGAGAGAAACCTCATGTATGTCATCTACGTGGGAAAACCTTCAGTCGTTATTCTGGTCCTAGAGAACATGGGAAAACTCACACTGGAGAGAAATCCCATGAATGCCATCTATATGGTAAAACCTATTCTCAATATTATCATCTTAGAGTACATGAGAGAATACACACTGCTGAGAAACTCTATAACTGCCATACATGTGGGAAAGTCTTCATTTATTGTTCTAAACTCACATAACATGAGAGAATGCATACTGAAGAGAAATTCCATACATGCCATCTATGTGAGAAAGCCTTCAGTAACTAGTATAATCTTATAAGACATGACAGAACCCACAATGGAGAGAAACCCTTTGAATGCCATACCTGTGGGAAAGCCTTCACTTATTGTTCTGTCCTAAGAGAACATGACAGAACCCACACCGGAGAGAAACCCTATGAATGCCAAACCTGTGGGAAAACCTTCAGTGTATATTCCTACCTTAGAAAGCATGAAGAACACACACTACAGAGAAATCGTTTGCATGCCTTCACGTATTGTTCTGACCAAAGAAAACATGAGAGAATTCACAGTTGAGAGAAACCCTATGAATGCCAAACCTGTGGAAAACCTTCATTCTATATTCATATCTTAGAAAGCATGAGAGAACACACACTACAGAGAAATCGTTTGCATGCCATACATGTGGCAAAGTCTTCAATAATTCTTCATATCTTAGACAACATAAGAGAACACACAGTGGAGAGAAGCCATAAAAATGTATTCTGTATAGGAAAACCTAAATTTTTATATACTTAGACAATATGAAATTATCCAAACTTGAGAGAAACCCTATGAGGGTCATCAATGTGGGAAAGCTTTCAGTCAACATTTTTACTTTAGACGATATGAGAGGACTCACACTATACATATTTTGAATACTGAAGAGATTTCTGACATAGCTTTAACCTTTAAACACACCAGAGAACTCACATACTTAAGAAATACTGTTTGTAATCTATGTGTTAGTACCTTTAGCCATCCACAATATTTCAGTTAATATAGGGAAATTCATATAGGAGAGAATTTTTATGAATGTCATCTATGTAGAAAATAATGGATAGCCTGATATATTATATGAGAGAACTCATAATATAAATCTAATGGAAGTGGAGAGTCCTCACGTACCACTCTAACTGATAAGCAAGCCAGAGGAATTACATGTGAGGAATTCTATGTACTCAATGTAGGAGTCCCTTAATTTGTAATTTATCCTTTAAGTAAATTAAGTGTTCTCCATGGGAATGAAACACTAGGTCTGTAGTTACTGTGCGCTATCATTCAGTGAAAAACAAGCCTTAATGTGCTAAAAATACTCAATTTAGGAATACAATGAAAACATAAAAGAAGATGGGAAAATCATGAAAACATGAAGTAAGAGGGAAAAGTGTTTATTAGGAGGATGGTACCCCTTCAGAGAGATCCAGAAATTTTATGATGTAGAATGTATTCAATGTGAACTCAGGGGAAATCATTTATTCAAAAATTTGGGAGGTTGTAGTCATGACTTATTGTGTCTCTGTGAGGGATACTGTTTGAGGGGACTGGGCAAATTATTGGATATCTGGTGGTTGAATTATGAAGAGCAATGCTGGAAATACTATTGGCGTGGGGATAGAATGTAAAGCTTGTGATTTTGGAGTCTTCTAGGGTAAATGAATGTATTTCTGTGGTTGCCTCTAATGGATCAGTAATGGGTATTTTTTAGGTCTGTGATTAAATATCTGAAGGGTAGGAACATATATGTTTGTTTTTTATGTTAGAGGGAACAGAACTTCACCTCAGTAACTGTATTTATCAGTGGGTAAGAGGGTCCTGAGTCAAGCAGAGGTACAGATGATTCCCATTCCCTTACTAATGGCCCATTAGGAAGTACCATTCAGAATGCATTGAAATAATCATCTTAATAATCAAAGAGGTGGTAGATCCCAAAATGTACAGGGCCCACAGGCAGTGCCATCATGATGATCCCAATGTGGGAATCCAATCCTTGACATTAATTTTTGAAAAATTATGATCCAGAGCATGCATATATGAAAACTTTTCAGCTAACTTCATAATTTTAAAAGATTGCTGAATTCTTTCCTACTAAAATTGGGGACACAAGAAGTATTTCTATTCTCATCACTACACTTTATATTTAATGAAATATTAAAAAACTGACTGCTTTACCCTAAATATAGGCCAAGAAAAGGTTGTCTTTTCTTATAACTTCCACTATGTAAAGACATAGTGGTGGGCTTAGGTGGTGTAATAAATCAAAGAGTGGGAAGAAAATGCAGAAAACTTGGGGAAAATGAAACTTTTTGTTTGCAGTTGACATGTTGTGTTATACAGAAACCACTATTAAATTTGCAAAAGAAAACTAGAGGCCATTTTTAATTTTAGGAATGCCACAGGGTCTGAAGTAAAAATAAAACTCAATTTTTATATGTTAGAAACTTATCAGAAGAGTTAATCTATGTTCCTGGGCCCAAAATTTCATGTCATCATTATCTGCATGTCCTGCTTGATGGTGTTTCCACCTGCAGTGGACACTGTCATAGGAAATTCGGCAGTTTCATGGATGTCACAGAGATTAAGCTCATTATCCTCACGTTCCAGGAAGTGATCATTCTCAGCCTCTCCCACCAGCATCTTCTGCCTCACAAGTTGTGAAAAGCAGTTTAGCGTATTCCTCATTGCCTATGTCATTTCAAAGATATCTATCCTAATAAGACCCTTGCCATATCCATAAACATGATCACATATATGGTGTCTTTCCACACCACCAGCTGTTTACAAAGTTTGCTTTGCTACAATAGGGAATATTTGATTCTCCATTGCATTCTATCTACAAATCTCATCAGACTGCTAAGCCACTGGTGATCACTTCCACCATGAAGCGTTAAACATGTACATGGGGGTTGTGATGGTTAGCTTTATGTGTCAGCTTGGCCAGATGACAGTGCCCAGGTATATGGTCAAGTGAGCACTGGCTAACAGTTACTGCAAGGACATTTGTGGCTAGTTAATAAAACAGAAGGCTGATTTATTAAATCATCACTGAGTTGACTGCATCTGTGACTGAGTACTCAATAAAGGGTGTGTCTTCTGCAATAAGAGAATTCAATCAGCTAGATTTAATCAAATCAGTTAAAGACTTTTAAGCAAAAAGAGAAAGAACATTCACCTCACCTTTGGCTAGCCAGTGTCTCCTGGGGAGTTCATTGAACACCTTCATCAAAGTTGTCAGTTCACTGCCTACCCTACAGAATTTGGAATCATGCCTCCTGGCCTTATGGAATTTGGACTTGTGCATATCCACAGTTGTGCAAGTCACTTAAATAAAATCTTACAATTACAGGAAGAAAAAAAAAAGAAATCAAGCTCATGCTTTCAGAAAACCTGTCTCACGACCAAACTCCTCAGACAGTTAACGGCCAAGTGCACGGTTGCCTCACGAGGGGATGCGTGGCTCTGCTTTCCACACAGGTGCAGAGATATCTGTGGTGCAGGGGTCACAGCCACAGAAGAAAACAGCAGAGAGCATCCAGGGGCCAGCACAGGAAAGATATGCCACCCCAAGCACACTGACGCTGGATGCAGTCACCTGAAGACCTCCGTGCACGGCTACAGCTAAGGGGGAAGGACAACGCCACAGGATGCAATAATAATTTCCTAAAAGCACAAATAAAGCCCATGGAGGCATTGTTTGGATGCTGATTTCAATAACCACAACTGGAAAGAGATTTGAACTCAAACTGGATATTTTGTGAAATTAAGGACTTACTATTAGTTTTTTGGGTTTTAATAGTATTATGGCTATATTCTATACGGAAAAAATAATACAAATAACCTATAACATGTATTACAAATAATACATAATATAAATAAAATAACATGAAATAATCTGGGGGCAGAGTGCTCAAACCAAGAATGGTGTGTCCCCAGGAGCTGGGAAGCAGAGACAGGGGGGTGGGGAGGGATTGTAGAACTATTCTATTTCTGTATATGCTGAAGTTTTCCACAATAAAAAGACAAAAATTTAAAATAACGAAGGAGCAGAAAAAGCAGATCTGACTCCCACTCCTGTTGGCTTTTTTTTTCAGTGAAATCCAGCTAGACAAAGGTTATTTAAGGGGATCCAGCATTCCAAAGAACAAGGGGACAGCACCAGGAGCCAAGGTCAGAGGGCATGGAGGTCATGGGGACACAGTGGTGTCACCTCGCTGGGTGGCTCAGGAAATGACACAGGGCCAGCCAAGCCCCAGCCCAGGCATCTGCTTCAGTGCCCATCAGATTCAGGGGTGAGCGCCTGCAACAAGTTTCTCCTCCCCGACTAGCCACGACCACTCTGTCAGTGGCATCCACGCCACCCACATGCCACCGTGGAGACCCCGCGCTCTGTGGGAAGCCCGGGGCAAGGCTGCCGCAGCCGTCTCCTGCAGACCTGCAGCTGGGGCTCCTGCAGGGCTGCTGCTGCCCCAGGAGTTCCTGTGGGGCAACAGGCTGGGCCCATGCTCTTCTCCCATTCCTCCTGCACCTCGACGCGCAGGACACAGCCTCCTGCCGCCACAGCGTGCCAACTGTGGTCCCACAGCCCTCCCGGCCTCTGCGCCCTTGTACCTATGGCTCAAGGAGGTTGAACCAGTCTTTTGCGTCCTTTTGGTGCCTTCATGGAGGTCTCTAAATTTCACCTAACAAGAGCGAAGAACTTACAGCTTCTCTCACATATTGGTCCAAGAGGTAGAAACATGTCACTGGAAACCCACTCAGAGCGCCCGCCTTGATGGCCTCCATGGTAAGAACACAGTTCAAGGCTCCACCACAGGTCCATCTCTTCTTCCCCAAGTTCGCCATGAGGAGGGAGAGACCTGACAGTCTCTGTTTTCTAGGAATTTTCCCCAAGATTACAAACTCCGACTACATGAGTCAGAATGGGACATAAAAGAGGCAGAGGCATACAATGAAGCCACGCACGGCCAACTTTTCCCTTATGCACTTAAACAGAACTGCCTGGAGTCCAATCACAAACTACCGTTTTGCAGCAAAACACACAGAGGATGGAAACTGCCCGCAGCCCTGCACACACTGCAAGGGGAAGGGAGGCCGCACCCACTGGTGCTCTCCTGCATCCAAGCCTAAGGATCCACTTGTAATTTGGAATAGCTATTTCTTAAATATTTGACAAAGTACCAATTTGCCAGAAAAGTAACTTCTGTATTAGCAGAATAAAGAATGTTGTTATATATAGCAATACACAATACACATAATCTTGTATGCAATATGTGAAAACGTGTCAATTTATAAATGATTGAATATAAATATGCCACATGTCTGTGATAACACAATCGCTCACCACTGTATCCTCGGCACTAGAGCTGCCAACAACCTCCCCGGCTCAGGCGCTGGCGCTAGACACCGCTCCTCCACATTCCGAGCCCTCACCGTGTGCAGACACGGCCTCGGGCCCCATCATGACCACAGCACTTCAACAGGGCAGAGGAAGTGCTGTGCCTGCAGCATAAAGAAGTGGGTCCCACCATGTCACAGCTTGTTCAGGAGACACGCCTCGGCGCTGCGGGGAAGACGGGAACAGCACTGCCCTGGAAATTCACTTTCATACAAAGTATTCTGTCAAAAGGGACGATCGCTGCTCTAGGAATGTGACATAAGGGTTTAATTTCATGAACGATCAATAAAGGGGAAACTAAGGTTCTGTAAGCAAGACATGAATGAAATCAGATGTTCTAAGTCACTCAGAACCAAAGTCTTCCCTAAGATTCATTATTTAGCCTCAAGGGAAACTGAAACCTTTGAAATTTTAAACAAAATGTTATATGCCTATTCATACATTTTTCTAGGGTCAGAGATCCAAAGCCTTTATCAGAGAGTCTGTGATAAAAACACAGGAAGTTTAAAACACACTGTCCTGTACTGATCTCAAAAAGAAAGCAGAAGCTACCCGACACACAGAGAGAAAAACCATCACACACAGACACACACGCCACCTGTGGGAGCGGTGTGCAGGGAACAGGCGGGGCCTCACCTCGTGTGCATTCTGGAGCTCGGCGGCCATGGCTTTCAGACTTTCAATATGTTTAGTGCTCATTTCAATTTTCAGGCTGTCCTTTGTGGACTGAAGTTCTTCATTATGTTTCAGTTTCAATTTCTCTAACTCCTGAGCCAGAATCATTTGGTGAAAAGAATCCTTTTTCTGCAATTGTTCCTCCAGGTCTACCTGTAAACGTTCTAGAGCCTGCCTGTGTTCATGCTGTATGTTCTGAATGTCAGACTGGTAACAGGATTCCAAAGAATCTAGGTTTGACAAATGTCTTGTCTCCAAAGCACTGATTTCTGCAGCATGTCTAGTCTGCAGTTCGGCCGTATGAGTTTCTAGAAGAGCCCGCCGCTCAGCTGTCAGGGCAGCCTTGAGCGCATCGACCTCAGCCTGGTGCTTCATCTGTAGCTCGGCTGTCAGTGCCGCCGTGTGCCGCCGGTGCTCCTCCAGGAGCTGCTGGAGCTCACCGGCATGCGTCTCTTGCAGCTCCCGCACGACGGCGTCTTGCTCTGCAGAGAATTTTTCTGTTATTTCTTTCCGTTCTTCTAGAAACCTGGAATGACACTCAAAGTGAACACAGACACCAAAAGCAGAGTCATGGAAGTACTAAACCTCACCTTAAAACACCTGACCACATAACACACAGGAACTAGTACTTCAACTATTAAAATCATCACTCCTGGATTTAAGCTGTTTTTTTTTTTTTTACTGCTTCTCCTTCTGCCACAAAATTGTCCAAGATCCCCATCACCAGAAATTCAAGGGTGAAGGAAGGGAGCCACATGGAGCCACAAGAGCTCAGAGGCCAAAGGCCGGATCCACAAGCGCCCCAAGCTCACAGACGAAGAGCTTGAGCTGGAAGGAAAGAGCGGCCATGGAGAGAAACCACTTACTCATCTCCTACGGCAAACGTGGAAAGCCGCTGGGACAGCCAGCCTCCTTCCTACAGGCGAAATGACCAACTCACCCAGCTACTATGCCCAAAGGGCAACCTCAGCACTTAAACAAGAGAAGTATGGCAACGTTACTCATGGGAACCCAAAGGACCACAAAGGTTACTGAAGAGATCTGGGAAAACACCTGCCGTTGTGAATGAAAGTGCACAGACCACAGGGAAGTGCCAGGGCACCAAGCGGCAAAGAGGAACAAGCCTTCGGAATGCAGGCGGCCAGAAGGCCACGGAGAACTCAAAAAAACGGCCCCAACTGTGCAAACACTGGGGATGCATACACATTCTTTACTTGGTACATACCCGGTGACTTTGCTTTGTTACATTCATACAGACTAAAGCTAAATTTTTTACATGCTAACTACCCACTGGATGCTCTAAAAGTAGTTCACGTGCAGATTATCGCCTTTAGTATTTACCATAATCCTTTGAGGTTGTAAAACCTCATTCACAAGTCAGAAAACCAGGGTTCTGTGAGGTGGGGCTCCTTGCCTATGCCCCTTAAGCTCACATGTGGTCAGGTCTGACCCCAAAGCAGGCGCCAGTGACAGGGGTGAGAGCCTGGGGCCAGAGCTGGCACCCAGAGCCCAGATGGGAGGCTCCAAGGCTCAAGAATGCCTCCGGACACCACAGCCCAGAAACTGAGGTTTGCATTCAATGGGTGGCACCAAATCACCTTTTAAATCTCTTTAAAATGTCAAAAAGTGCACGTACGCTTTAGAAAAATGTTTACTTAAAAAATACCATCTAAGTTTAAAAGACACACACACATTCATATGGATAAGCTGTATGTCCTAATGATGCCTCATAAACAGAGTTTATAGTTCTTTAATTGAAATTAAAAAAAAAAAAGATGCATGCAAACCAACACCCATCAAACGAAAAAGGACTCAGGCGGGGTCGCTGCCAGCGTTTGCGACTGCCGGGGACTAAGCTGTCCCACCATGACTGCAGGGTGCAGACCAAGCGGCCTTCACCATTCCCGCTCCCCTCTCCAGGTCTTCCTGGAGACACCGCCTGCGCATCTACCTTCCACCCTGGGTCCCTGCCAGATGCACCCACCTGCTCTGCGCCAGCATCAGCTGCAGTGCACAGTCCTCCTGGACACTGCGCGTGGCGAGCCCCAAGCCCTGGGCCTCGCCTCCCGGCTCCCGGCCACAGTGACCGCACCGCAGGGGCTCGTCTCCCGGGAGGCTGAGCTCCAGCTGCCGCAGGCGGCCCTGCTGCTCCGCCAGGGACTTCTCCAGGTCCTGGATCTGGGCCGCCTGCTGGTCCTGAAGCTTCCTCATCTCAGCTTCTCGAAGACCAAACTTATGTATTATTGACAGTTTCTCAGACTCAGCCTTTTCTCTCAGTTCGAGGAGGATCAATGCCACTTTCTCTTCTGCTTTTCTCTTTAAGTCCTCACTTGTAACTTTCCACTCATCCTCTTTTTCTTTGAATTCTTGTTTCATTAGCTGGATTTTCTCCCTACTTTTCTTTAGTTCTTCCTGGTGATCTTCGACTAAATTACGATTTACCTATACCCAAGATAATTTTAAGAGGAAAAAAATTAAAAGAAGAGGTTATTGGCAGTAATGACCCAAATCCATCTCTGAAGACAGGGAAGTTTCCACAACATACAGACACAAGCTGAAGACAGCAACAGGCATGTACACGTCGATGGAAACAGAAAGAATTTAAAACTATTTGATTATATAAAATGCAATCCATTTTACTTAATGTCACCTAAAACCAATTGTTCTTTATCTCTGGAGTTGGCAGTCCAGGAATTCACTGAACAAAAGCTAACAGAACTAGGCCCAGCATCATGGGACTAAGAAAGCATTCTTGAAAAGGGGGAAGAGAAATGAAACAAAATAAAGTTTCAGTGGCTGACAGATTTCAAATAGAGTCGAGAGGTCATTCTGGAGATTATTCTTATGCGTTATATAGATAGCCCTTTGTAGCTTTTAGTGTATTGGATAGCTAGAAGGAAATACCTGAAACTACTGAAATGCAACCCAGTAGCCTTGACTCTTGAAGGCGACTGTATAATACATAGCTTACATGACTGTGAAAACCTTGCAGCTCATACTACCTTTATTAAGTATATGGAAAGATAAGTAGCAAAATTGGAACAAAAATTAAATGAATAATGGGGGGATGGGATGTTTGGGTGTTCTTTTTTACTTTTATTCTTTTTTTGGAGTAATGAAAATGTTCAAAAATTGATTTTGGTAATGAATGCACAAATGATGGTACTGTGAACCACTGATCATACACTGTGGATGACTGTGGTATATGAATATCACAATAAAACAATTTAAAAATCTATAAAAAAAAAAAAGCTAAAGGAATTCCTAAAAACATGTATCAACTGAGAAACCAAGGTAGTGGCTGGGAGGCTTCTTGGCTGTGACCACGACCAATGGCAGGGACAATCAGACAGGCCAGGGTTTTCCTTTCATCCCAGGGCAGCATGATGACACCATGGCAGGCAGAGCCACCAGCAGCAGCGAGAGGAGAAGCCCAAGGGAGACAAGAATATCAAACAGTTTAATGTGCACAGGTCTTCTGGCTCACACAGGTCATATTCCAGGATACAGAAAGAACTTAAGCAAGAGGTTGACAAACTAAAATTAATAGTTTTGAAGCTTTCTTGTTGGAAAAAAAAAGAAATGTCAATAAACTAGTTATCATCAATAATAAACAAAACCAAAATGTTAGAAAGATCTCAACTCCAAGTATTTAAAAATTAAGTTATTAAAAATAAGGTTTAGACCTTACACCTAAAGCACGAACAACAAAATAACAGACAAATGGGGGTTCTTCAAAATTAAACACTTTTGTACATCAAAGGACATTGTGTAGGCAGCCTACACAATGGGAGACAACATTTGCAAACCACCTATCAGATAAGGGTTTAATATCCCGGATATATAAAGCAATTATACAACTGAACAACAGAAAGACAAACAACTCAATTTAAAAATGGGCAAAAGACACGAACAGACACTTTTCTGAAGAGGAAATACAAACGGCTCAAAAGCACATGAAAAAATACTCAACTTCACTGGCTATTAGGGAAACGCAAATCAAAACCACAGTGAGATATCATCTCACACCTACCAGAATGGCCACTGTCCAAACAATACAAAATTACAAGTGCCAGAGAGGATGTGGAGAAAGAGGCACAGTTATTCACTGTTGGTGGGAATGCAGATTGGTGCAACCACTCTGGAAGACAGTGTGGCAGTTCCTCAGGAAGCTAAGTATAGATCTGCCATATGACCCAGCTGTTCCACTGCTAGGTATATACTCAGAGGAACTGAAAGTTAAGACACAAACAGACATCTGTAACCCGATGTTTATTGTGTTATTCACAATTGCCAAGAGACCAAAACAGCCCAAATGTCCATCAACAGATGAGTGGATAAACAAACTGTGGTATATACACATGATGGAATATTATGCAGCTGTAAGACAAAGCAAAGACACGGAACACATAATAACATGGATGAACCTTGGGGACATTATGTTGAGTGAAGTTAGCCAGAAACAAAAGGACAAATACTGTATGGTCTCACTAATATGAACTAACATTAATGAGCAA